>VZTR01024071.1:0-30270 GCA_013400775.1 Chaetops frenatus
TTGTCCCGTTCCAGCCCTGTCCCATCCCGTTCTTGTCCTGTTCCAGCCCCGTCCCGTGTCCCATCCCGTTCTTGTCCCGTTCCCGCTCCAATCCCGTCCCGTGTCCCCTCCCTTTCCCGCTCCCGTCCTGTCCCATTCCAGTCCCGTTCCAGTCCCGTGCCCCGTCCCGTCCCGCCGCTAAAGGAGCACGCTGCAGCCGAGGGTGAAGGCCGTTTAACAGAGACCCGATGATGAACAGACAGACAAGACCTTCCTAAATCAAAAATCCAAACCAACAAGAAGCGTTCAGCTGTCCCTGGCCGGTTCGCAGTGAAGGAGGGCTTGGCCCCGTGCCCGACCTCTGCCCCGAATCGTTCTAAGCACACGCAGGTCCTCCCAGTCCTCTCCCAGCCTGGAACAGGCACTGCCACGGCTCCTGCTGGCACGGATACCTGGCAGCAGAAATCCCTGCTTTCTGTGAGGGAATGTGGAATTTAAGGCATGAAGAGAGCTTGTTTTTCACCTGGGTACGGTGCAAAGCATCCAACTCCTGCTGCAACTGTGCCGGTAGGAAAAGCAAAAACTGTAACCCCGAAACTGTAACATCCTGTAACTGTAACTGACAGCTCAGCCCTCTGGAAAGCTCTGGAAATCACCCCAGAACTGGGGAGGTTTTGGGGCAGGCAGGTGCTGGGTACCACAGCCCAAAGGCACTGGGGAAACCTCGTGCTGGGGGAAATGAATTTCCTCCATCACCATCAGGACCTGGACGTGCCTGGAACTGGAGTCAATCCCCAAATCCCCAAATCCAGGGATTTCTGGTCCTGCCTGATGCTCCTGTACAAAATGAGTTCAGAATTCTTCAGTTGGGCTTCCTGACATTTTCCTTCCTTAAAACACCCTCCCGTGGGACTGCTAAGGGAGCAGAACAGACCCTTAAAACCCAACAGTCACATGGAACAACTGAATGGAAGTGGAGAACTCCGGAGAGCGGGAAGGCTAAAACTGCTCCTTGGGCTCGCTGAGCTTCCTCCTCTTGGGCAGCACGTCCTGGCTGGAGGAGAGCTCAGCCTGCTGCACCTGCCAAGGAAAAGCAGCACATGGAATTACAGGAGCTCCGTGGTGTCAGGACAGGTCACAGCCCGCCCACCCTGAGCAGGACAGAGCCTCGCCCCAGTCCCTACCCAGATGTGCTGGGCCTGCAGGAACATCTGGATATTATTTCCTGGCAGAACTGATCAACAGAAGGAAGGATGGGATGTATTCCTGCTGTCACAGCTGGATCAAGGAGCTGTGCCCATCAGGAATTGCAGCACAGGACAAGGAGTTGTGGATTCAAACTGAAAGAAGGGAAATGGAGGTTGAAGACATGGGAGAAATTCCTCCCTGGGAGGCTGGGGAGGCCCTGGCACAGGGTGCCCAGAGAAGCTGTGCCTGCCCCTGGATCCTTGGCACTGTTTCAGGCCAGGTTGGACATTGGGGGGCTTGGAGCACCCTGGTATGGTGGGAGGTGTCCCTGCCCATGGCAGGGGGTGGCACTGGGTGAGCTTTAAGGTCCCTTCCAACCCAAACCACTCCATGATTGATTCCAAGGAATGCCAGCTGTCCCCCCTGCACAGCCCCATTCTGGGAACAGCCCTGCAGAGAGGGCCCAGCACCCAACAACCTCCTGAGAGCTCAGTCCTGCCACTTGTGACTCTGCCATGAAAACATGACAATGACACTTCAGCTCCACTGTGCTTTGGGTTATTTAAAGCAATTGTGTTTTGTTTAATAAATTTATGATTCAGTTCAGAGTAAAACCTCTTTGAAAAAGACACAGGGATAGTGAGCAAACAGAACAACCTTCACTTTTTTTTCTTTGTCACATCACTGAGTAAGAAGAAACACTGAATAGGACTGGTTGGAAGCAGGGAGGGACCTTAGCACTCATCCAGCTCCAGCCCCTGCATGGGCAGGGACACCTTCCACTATCCCAGGTGGCTCCAAGCCCCATCCAACCTGGCCTGGGACACTTCCAGGGATCCAGGGGCAGCCACAGCTTCCCTGGGGATTCCATCCCAGCCCCTCCCCACCCTCACAGGGAACAATTTCTTGCATAAAAGGAGAATTCACCCCACAGGTTTTGGAGAAGGATCTGCCCCTAACTTAGCATTCCCAATACCTGGTGAGGGCCCCCAAAGCCTCACAGAGCTGCAGCTGCCAAGCTCAGTCAGTAAAGGAGCAGCACAGACATGGGGGCCCAAAGGTCCAGTTCCAGCCTGGGCACAACCTCTGCTCCAGCTGTGCCAGGTGGGAAGGATTTGGGTCTCCACAAGCAGCACTGCCTGCCAGACTGACCTGATTAAGCAAATAAAAGGGATTTTTCTTGGAATGAAGGATCACAGAGGCAAGGTTATCATTTTGGCCTAGTGTTTCCCAAGCAGAAGCACAAGGAAGCACTGGGTGAACTGTGCTGGGGCTCTCTGCTGCCACAAACTCCCCTGGCTGGTGGACCAAACCAGCAAGAAATTTGGTTAAATGCATTCCCATCAGGAACTAAAACTAACTAAAGGAATCTTTCTCAGCCTGTGTTACCTGTGTTGAATCAGCTTCCAACTCTTTGGGACAGAATTCTTTTTGACACTGTTGAATTGTATGGGAATTTAGAAGTGATGAGAATTTCCTTCTGTCAATAGCAAATGCATTCAAGCTCCCAGATTTATTCACTGTTTGGAACAGAAATAGTGAGAACTAAAGAAAAACTGATACTAACAATGCAGCTTTGGAATATCTTCCCACTTCTTGTCCTGCTCTCTGACACCATCAGCTCAGACGTTTTACGGGTCAAATGATCAACCTGAAATCAGAAAAGAGATTTTGCCTTGTGACAGCAGCAAAAAAACCACACACTGGGGACCACAGCAGGGCTCAGTGCTGGGGCATTCACTGCCCTCTGCAGTGCCTGAGCCAAAATTGAAATATGGGAGCATTGAAATGGTGATAACCTGTGGGAGTCACAGCATTTGCAGCTGGGTGTGCTGGAGGGCCCTGGCAGAGAGAAGCATGTGCTGGTTTTGTACACTAAATCACTCACACTTACCTACAGCTATCCTGTTTTAAGAAATCCTAAGGCCCTGTGTGAAGCAGAGTTCTATATGTATAAATGCCACCAATTTCTACATGCAGGGAATATAACCTGAGTTATAAACTTAAAAATTCAAGTTTTAATTAACTTTTAAATGAGCTTTGGTCTGTCAGCATTAGCAGTGGAATTCCTATTAGGCAGTTTATTAACATGGAAATTACATTCCCCTTTTCACTCAGTAACAGTCACAGCATCTGTTTGGTTTGAGAGCTGAATTACAGAGGCACAGCCTTTTGTCAGTGCTTTAGAATAGTTCTGGAAAACACCAAGAAGGAAAATGTAAAGGAATTTTGTTGCTAGAAATAGTGACACTGGGAAATAAGGCTTCAACAGATTACCCATGAATCAGTCAAAGGAGGGAAGAAGCTCCACAGAAGCTCCAGTAAAAGCTGAACAGAGCAGAGTTTTCATACCTGAGGATTAGAAACACAGAGAGTCTGCATCCCTCCAGCTCCTTCTTCATGAGCTGAATTTTTTTCTGAAAGATGGAAAGAGTTGGAGAGTTAAATAAAGCTGTTCACAAGAGCAAACCAAGCAACCCCAGCTCTGCCTCAGGGAACACCTGGGAACAGCTGCTTCCAGAGGGCTCCAGTTCTCTATGGCCAGCATGTCCTTAACTCCACCAAGCTTTGAACTCATTCTTTAACTCAGCCACTTCCTATCCCAACCTCCAGCTCCCTGCAGTAGCCCAGGTACACACAGGATCTCTGGAACTGTGGCTTTGATCCCCAGCTCCTTCACACACTGCCCTGCTGTGGGATTTGATCCAAGCCTGGAGCCTCAGGAGCCTGTTTTGTGCTGCAGGACAGGGAAAAGACCACTCTGGCCCAGCTCCTGCCCCAGCTCCTGACCCAGCCCCAGGCACACCCAACCAGCAATTCCAGCTGCAGAGCCCCCAGCACTGCCTGCAGCTGCAGGAGCAGCCCCCAGGGGAGAACAGGCAGTTCCAGACAGTTTGGTTGCTGTTTCTAATCCATGCTGTTTTTCTAGGATACAGAGAGAAGCATGGGATGATGAAGAGTGATTGTGCATCAGCTGTGGAAACAACAGAAGAATATCAGGGTGACAAATGTGTTTTCCCTGTGTCTCGTAGTTCCTGTAAATAAAACATTTGCCAACTCCCTAAGACAAGCCATTTGCTGGATTTTTGCATGGTTTTGGAACTTTTATGACTTTTTAGAAGAATCAGACACACCTTCACGTGGTTATTCCAGTTCTGCAGCCTACTAGCATTGTCAAGATAAAAATGTTGATCTATACATGCTGTTTCCTACACATTTCCACCATTATTTTTGAACAGCATGGAAATGGCAGCTAGTTTAGCAAAGCAGCACATGTTACTTCTCAAAAAACCCCAAACCCAACATTTGAACTGTTTTCTGTACAGCAAATAGGTTCCAGATTGTCTGGATGCTTCTATACAGCCCCTCCAAGAAGAGCAGATCAACAAGCAGCAATTCCTCCTTCAGTTTGTTTGGCAGCAAAGTTCAGTCTTCAGGCCCCTGGGCTAAACTGGGAAATGTGAACACAAACCATCCTCTGCTTTTCTTCCTGGTCTATCTAAAATCTGAAAAGGAAGCTCCTGAGATTCCTGAGGACAATTTGGTGTGTCATGTTTTGAGCTGGACACAGTCTAGGTCCACATCTTGGAGCTCTGATTAAAAGCCAGCACTGGGGAGTTTCCAGGGCATGTTCCAGGGCTGGAGGAGCCAGGAGTTATTTACTGACAGGTTTTATTTACAGTGTTAGGAAAAACACTTGAGGAAACTCATTTTTGTGTGATTCATACTAGCAAAAATACTTTGCTAGAACTTGTACCTATTAAATTTCTCCTACAAGGAAAGGCTGAGAGAAGTGGGATTGTTCAGCCTGGAGAAGAGAAGGCTCCAAGGAAACCTCAGAGTTCCTTCCAGTACCTAAAGGGGCTCCAGGAGAGCTGGAGAGGGACATTGGACAGGGGCCAGGAGGGACAGGATAAAGGGGAATGGCTTTACCCTGACAGAGGGCAGGGATAGATGAGATATTGGAAAGGAATTGTTCCCTGTGAGGATGGGGAAGCCCTGGCACAAGGTGTCCAGAGAAGCTGTGGTTGCTCCTGGATCCCTGGAAGTGTCCAAGCCCAGGCTGGAGCCACCTGGGACAGTGGGAGGTGTCCCTGGCCATGGCAGGGGGTGGGACTGGATGAGCTTTAAGGTCCCTCCTGACCCAAACCATTCTGGGATTCTATTCTGTGATGGCAAAGAAGTTCACTTGCAATTACCAAAGTGCTCCAGCACCCCTGGAAAAGGCAGCAGGTAGCCAGAGCACAGTCAGCTGGAGAAAGCACTAAACCAGGAAGCAGCTGGGACAAACATAGAATGATTCATAAAACAAAACCCATTCTGGTGAAGTTACTGCACCAGGAGCAGCAAACCACGGCCACGAGCAGCTCCCTTTGGAGGTGTTTCACAGGGGCTACCAGAACACAAAAGCTCTTCTACCCACAAGAGCCCCAATGCTCTGGACTCCTCCACAGCCCCAGGCTGAAGGTGTGGGGTGCACAATGGGGTTCTGGGCTGCTGCAGGGGAAAAGGTGGCTAAAAGTGGGATTTCTGCTAACTGAAGCCCAAAAAGCTGAAATTTAAAAATAAAAAAAACTGGACCGAGAGCTTTTGCACAGAGAATTCTGCTTCCCAGGTCTGCAATAATGAGCTCAGCAGTACAAGACTTCTGCAAGCTTAATGTGCAAACTAAGTATTATCAAAAACTAAATACATCAGTAATTATTAATAACAATAATAATAGAAAAAGCAAACAAAATTTATCTCTAAATATAAAGCCCATTCAACTTAGCTTTTCTGAAAAAATGGAACAGAAGATCAGATTTTTTTGAACAGTAACATGAAAGTATGTTAATCATGTTTTAACATGTTAACATTTGTTAACCAAGTGCTTCACAGAATGCAGCCCTGATACAAAATAAAGGCACAGTCATATATGTGAAGAAAATAATGAAAATTTGAATATAGAAAATTGAGGTGCTTGTTTTTGTAACATCAGGAAAGAGGCACAACTCAGAGACTTGAAAAATATAAACAAATGTTACCTTGAGCTTCAGAAATTTTCACATGATTCTTATTTTCCACTTCATTATCCAAGACAGGATCTTCCTAGATTAAGAAACAGGTCTGTCACTTACTGCAGACACACAAGGAAGAAGGTTATCCTCAGATGATTAAGGCCAGACTTATTAGATGGATATGTGGTGGACTAAACTGAAATAAGTGATGGTGACATGGGACAAAGAGAGGTTCCATCTGTGCCCTGTGCTGAGACACACAGCACTGTCCCCACGGCACGAGCTGTGCCTCTGCTACCCACCCTGCTGCTCCTGGTACAGGCACTGCCTGAACAGTGACAGGCTGCAAACTAGAGCAGGAAAAATAAGGAAAAAGTGGATTGAAGACATACTGTCCTGCTTAACCATGTCTGAAAATAAAGGGAATGCAGGGAAACAATAATGGCCTTTTTCTAGACAGTACACCACAAAAAATTCCAAAAAGCTACACAAAACAAAGTCTGTGCTCTTACATTCATGTCCTGGCACTCTTCTTCTGGATCCTCTCTGCTCACTCCACACACCTGGAGAGGCTCAGCAGTCTCTCCCTGCTTTAGGATGTTCCTATCAACGCTCTCCATGCGCTGTTTCTCAGTTGAAATTTTCAGTTTCAGCATATGAAAAGGCGTTGGCACTTCCCCCACGTTCAGGTACATGGGCTCCTCATTAAACATCAGCCCCCCATCCTTGGCCTCCCGGAACCCTGGGGGTTGGTAATCAGGGGGTGTAACTGCAGAGAAAAAGCATTCAACAGGCTAGAATGAAACATGTTCTTGTAAAACTAATTTTAACTCTCTTCCCCCTTTAAATACAGAGAGTTACTACAAAAAAAACCAAACTGTGTGTGGGGAGGGGAGTAATCAATATTCAGTCTGGAGTAAATGAAGTTCTTTTTGCACAACAGGCAAAGCCCAGTTAAAGCTCTTTGGAAGACGCTGTAGATACAGAGAGAGAAAATAGAAGCTCTGATTTGTCATTGTAAGGCAGTAACACACTCCAAAAGCAGAGCCAGACATTTGGACAGCCATCAAACTAGAACCAGGCTGGCAAACTATGTTATAGCCTAATATACTCTGGGAATCTCCAAGTGTTCTAAAACACAGCCAAATCCAATGAAGTCAGTGCCAGGATTGTGTTCCTGCAGTGAGATCACATCCCTTCCCCTTGGAGACTCAAAACTGTCGTGAGAAACAGCCACACATGAAATAACCTCATTTAACAAGTCCCAGCAACCCCAAAGATTATACACTGAAATATTCCTTTGGATTGCTTTCCAGAGGCTGAAAACAGTTGATAAATCAGGGTGACATGGCAAGTACCTTCATCATAATACAGGAGTTTCATGGTGAGGCAGACGTCGTTGGGCAGAGGGCTCAGGTTCTGCATCAGGATGTAGATCTTTCTGATGAGGAGGATGCTTGCCTTCTTGGTGTCTGCACAGGTGATGGTGGAGTCTGCCTTCTTGTCCTTGCTAAACACAGACAGAGTAGTCAGATTATTTCTGATACAGAGTAAGCTGTTTCTAGCATTAAGAGAAAACTATTTAAGGACTATGAACATGAGAAGCATCCTGTTTACTGCCCGAGATCTCAGACCACACACACTGCACTCCTAACCCTGCCTGAGTGCTGAGCTCCTTGGGAGATCAAACCCTGAGCCAGGGACATCAGGAGGATTTAGGGATCAGCACCTGGCACTAACTGCTCTATCCTGCATCACACAGTGCCTAAATACCCAACCTGAAAGAAAGAGAAAAGGAGGTACTTGTGAAAGCCCCAGTTCTGCGAAATCCTATCTACTTGCTTTCCTGTAAATAAAAGTCCCACTGTTGACTTGGACACAAATGGGTAATGATAATAAACTTGGTGCCCAAGTGACTCTTGGCATCCAGCTCCAACATTTCCGTGCTCCCATTCCACCAGAAGCTGAACCAAATCCCACCTCAATGCTAAAATCTCTCCCTCTGTTCCCCTGCTCCTCACATCCCCGAGCTGAAGCACCTGAGGACCTGCACAGCAGGCCAGGTACCAGGAGTGATTTCCTTGTGTGTGTACCTGTCTTCTGGAAGCATTCCCAGAACTGTGATGGATTCAAACCTCTCACCTCTCTCCAGCTGTATTTTTTCCTGCCATGCTGGGGCCAGAGAAGTAGCCTCACACCTATTTTCAAATTACTCTGACATGAATTTATGCTGTTCCACTAAGCTGGTGTGGCCAGGAGTCACATCCCAGAGTTTGTTACAACCCCTTCCACAGGTAAGGAACTAAACCCAGACCAAGGGTCTGCAGCACTGCAGCCTTTTCTCTTTTAATTTAAGGAGCATTTTATACAGTAAGGGACCTGAGAGGAGTTTGTCAAGTATGAACTGACTGTATTTCAATTACTTGTCTTAAAATAAGCCATTTCTCTGTAGCTGTGATTAAGCAATAAATCCCTGTGGTGGAGAAGGGTCTGGAGGAGATGGGGAGCTGTGTCCCCAAGGCTCCAGCAGGAGCACAGGGTGTCACTACCACAGCTGCTACCAGAAGTGACCTGATCTCAGCACACTGAGACCTGAGCAGGGCCTTCATCTTAGACAAAGCTATGGGGCTTGAGTGGGTGAACTGGTGGGGTCCCAACTCAATTGCTTCACCCCAAGTTCATTCAAAGTCCCTGAACATCTCCTTGAGTTTGCCAGACTGACACAGGGGAAGTGAAGCTGTGGTTTGGCTCAAGAAGTATAAAAACTGAACAACAAACAAAGGAATTCTGAAGAGAGGAATTGGCTGGAGCAGCTTCATAGAATCACCAATTGTTTGGGTGGGAAGGGAACAAAAAGCTCATCTCCTCCTACCCCCTGCCAGGGGCAGGGACACCTCCCACTGTCCCAAGGCTGCTCCAAGCCCTGTCCAACCTTGGGCACTGCCAGGGATCCAGGGGCAGCCACAGCAAATCTGGGCACCCTGTGCCAGGGCCTGCCCACCCTCCCAGGGAGGAATTTCCTCTGTAGGTCCAATCCAAACCTGCCCTCTGCCAGTTTCAACCCCCAGTGCTGGGGATGCCCAGTGTCCTCACAGTGAGCTTATCTCAGCAATGGGAATTCCACCATGACTGACATGTATCACAACAGCTCTGCTTTGATAAGTGCAGCTTACATTTCTATTGGGGTTTTTTGTGTATTTTCCATCATTTCTGATAAACGAGAAACTCCACATAACATTCAGTATCTTCAGATAAGTAAATCTGGTTAAGCTTCACCCCCCCACACATGGAATATCTCAAATATCCTGGTCACAGACTATCAGACTGACACTGAGCATCATCTTCTGAGTGTATATTAAAATTCTGAGCATAATCAGACAAAATGATTGTGTTTTAGTAAGTCCAAGCTAGTAGTGTATGTTGACAAATAATCTCAAGATGCAGAATTTAAAAAGCAAACACCAAACAGATCAAAAGCAAAGTTCTGACATTCAGGTGTGTCCAAGGGACTGTAAGGCCATGAAGCAGCCCCAGGGCTGTACCTGCTGAAATCCAGGAGTGGCCCATTGTGGGTGTACTTGAACTTGAAGTGGTAACACTCTGTGACTGTCTGCAAACAAAGCCAATAATTATTAAACTAATCTTAAACACTCCTGCTGCAGCTCTGCTCAGTAATCTATTAACCTGTAAAGAAAACAACTACAGTCCAACTCCCATCCACTTACATGTACTGAATACATGTTCCTAACCCTCTAACAATTAACAGTAATAATGCATATAACTGTCAGCTAATAAAAATGATGATTCTTTTCCAGGAATCACCATGATAAAATACTCTAAAATATCAGCTGAAGTTTTTAGCACAAAATATTCCAGTTTCAATTGCTATGAAAATGTTTTACACACAGAACAGATGTGGTGACATCCAGTGGGTTTTGTGTTTTCCACAAAAGTCCCATAAATTTGTTAGGCAGATTTAGAATGAGGCATCTTTTTGGACATCTCACTCTGCAATGACATTTTGGTTTCTTGCACCAGCCTGAGAATAACCTGACACTGGATACTCAAAAGCAATTCCACACATGGCAATTCCCACTGACTCCAGTGGTTTTTACACTCGGTATTTCAACGTGTCCTTTTTTAAAAAATGTGCACATTAAATATTCCTGCTTGTACACACATTTCACTATATCCATATTATCATCAGTCATCCCCAGATTTACCTGAGGATCTTCTGGCTGGGTATAGACCTGTAATTTTTAAAGAAAAGAGAGGAATCAGAATGAGACTTGCACATCCCTCAAAGAACGTCCCCTAAAAAGGCGTCCCTGCCTTTCAGAGATACTCACTGCTAGGATAATCTGTCTCAGCTGTCAGGAACATAAACAGAGAAAAAAAAAAAAAAAGAAGAATATTTAATATATTTCATAGCCCATTTCTGCTGCCCAAGCTGCTTTATCTCTCTAGCTCAGGAATCCAACACAGGCAACTAAGGCCTGTTGGAAGAAAAGCCTCTTCCTTTTCAAGAAAAGCCTCTTCCTTTTCACTCCCCTTCTGTGGAGGAGAGGAGTCAGCCACAGAAGAAAACACCTACAGATCCCTGCCTTTCAGTGCTGCTGTTTCCAAGAACTTTATGCAGAAATGCCTGTGCATCCCACACTGCAGCTGACTGACTTAGCTCAGCTACTTCCTGATCAGTCCTACAACTATACTGGCAGATAATGGACTTAAACAAACATTTCAATACAACTGAAATGAGACTGGAGGACTTACGTATTTCTTCTGCAAGGCATCATAGCATCCTAACATCCTGCAAAAACCAAATAATATTGGCCATCTACTACTAATTTTCACGTGCTTCTGACTAAAATAGCACCAAAAAATGAAACTTTTACATTTACTCTTAGTGTATTAGAGCAATAAATAACACTTATTCCATCATTCTCCTATTAGCAGTGATACAAGCAATGACTATCTTTGTAACACCAAATCACCCCAACCTCTTGGAAGTGTAATTAAAAATACAACCTGCAGGTAAATATTGATCAGTAAAAACATATTGCAATACTTCCAACACGTGTTTTTATTAATCAAGGGAGCAACCTGGTCTAGTTGCAGGTGTCCCTATCTATTGCAAGAAGGTGAGCTTTAAGGTCCCTTCCAACCATGATTTCATCATAAATCAGTTAATTTGGCTGAACAGCAACATTGCTGAAGCACAAAGGAGTTATTACCTTTATTTACATGTTGCCATTTCCTTTTTATGAAACACCCAAACAACAGCCAAATAGGGAATCAAAACTTACCCTTTTTTTTTTTTTTTTTTCTGATATTCTTTTCAAATACAGTCAATAAACAAAAATTTGGTTTGGTATGTACTTGCTGCTGGGGCAAGAAAGGCCACTCACCTGTGGGCTCCCAACAGGTACCACATCCCTTTTCCCACAAAACCAGGGAGCCTGCCCTGGTCAGCCTCCCCCTGCTGCAGTGAATTGCCCTCTGTGTGCGTGAGGGAAAGGTGAACTGCACTGATCTTTCTGTTCCCTCACCCACAGAAGATCCATCAGGAAATTCCAGCTTTTCCCCTCCCTCACTTTGTGACAGCACATGGCTGATTCCACCTTCAACACCAGCTCTCAGCCCTCACTTCTGAACCCCTCAGCAGGGACAGGGGATGAGCGCAGCGTCCCTCCCACACCTTGTTCACAGAGGGGGGAAAAGGGGAGAAAGAACCTTGATGGAGGAAACAAAATATAGGAATATGTAACTAAGGCAAAGGCTTTGCAGAGGTTTCTAAAAAGCAAGGAGAGCACCAGGAACAGACCTCAGTTACTGTGAGCAGAAAGAAAACCAGAATAAGCAGCTGCAGCCCCGGGTGGCACAGTCACAGCCAGCTGTGGCAGTGCTCAAGCAGGCAGACCATCACTGGCAGGCACAGCTCTGCCTTTGGACAAGAGGCCCAACAAGCCCACTCTCTTACAAAACCTGTGAGCAAGATCTTAAATTTAAAGATGCAAAATGGTGGCATTGAGTCTTCTGATCAGCTAGAGAGGAACTACTGGCTAGATTTTAGCATCTCTGTGCACACTTGAGTACTCATGAGCACCTAGAGGAATGAAGTATGTAAATACATAGTATTAGATATTTAGTATTTATATAGTAAATATCTAGTATAGTCACTCTGCAAACAGAGATTTGTGCTTTCCTAAGCCCTGAGCTGAAAAACCTTTCTGGAAACATAACTGTTACATCTATGACACAAATGTGGGCTGCTCACTCACAGCAAGAGAACTTTTTCCCTTCTATCTGCAAACAACCAGGAGGGAACCTTTGAGCACTCACATGCTGAGAAAGTGTTACCTGTGTCCTGCAATCAACCTACCATTTCACCAGCTGGGTAGAGCCAGGGCAGTTTTTGTCTTCCCGCAGAATTTTGACAGAGATATCTCAAAAAAAAAAAAAAAGAAAAAAACAAAAACACACACACACATTTACTTGGGACAAAGTACAACAAAAAGTCCATTGCCTAAACGTACATATCAAGAAGAGACTAAAATTAACATTAGTGACAAGCATGAGCATAGTTTTAAGGCTGAGTTAGCAGCAACAGTAACAACATTTAATTAACTCAGTAGTGAAGCTACCATTACCTGCACTGAAATGGCATCCATTCATTAAAAAGACCCAGTGCCTTTAAAAAACAACTCCATGACAACAGGTTTTGCAAATTATCAGGGAAAGAGCCTATTACCATCCATGTATCTGGTTCCGTAGGCACTCTCAGGAAAGATTCCCCTCAGGTACGTGATGCAAGACACTGCCACTGCCAGGAGCCTCTTCACCAGCATCAGGGACTGCTGCTCCGTGGCTATTTTCTTGGGGAACACAACTGCATCCTGAAAATCACAGAGAGCAATCAATTAAACTGTACCCACAGCAACAGACCTGTACAGGCTTCAATCCCGTACAACGCCTGATTTTTAATTGAATTGAAAAGTATGACTTTCGTGATTTTATAAAGTTAAGCACATTCCTTACACTTGGTGTTAAAATATTCATAGGACACAGCTGGTTTCTACCAAGCACGTGACAACAAAGTTCAGACTATTTTTCTATATATTCTTTATTCATAATTAAAAGACTGGATCAGCCTGCAATTTTCACGTGAAGAAATATCACAGAGCACCTGAGTGCACTATTTCAGCCAAAACTCCCCCATTTTTCCCATTACTGTGCTGAAATACACGAACAGAACCATACCACAGAATTCCTTTGCTTCTGAGCAGTTGCCATTCTGCAGAGACTCCTGTGCCTGTCAGTGAAACACCTGCATTAGCACCTGGATGAGGAGAAGGGCAGCAAGCCCAGCCTGCAGCTCCCCAGCTTCTCCAGGGCATTCCCTGGATTTACAAACACCTCCTGCATAACTCACCAGCTCAAACAGACCTGTAATTTTCAGGAAACAGAGCAGGACAGTTTGTCTAATCATCCCCAGTATCAGATTGTTGATGTTCACAGCAGCACAGGCCTCCCCTGAGGCTACAGGATGCAATAATTAGAATGTTTATATCTGTGCTTGTATGAAATACGAACCTCCAAAGGCAATTCTCTTCAGTGCTAACTGGCACCCAACCTACGGGATTTTCAAAGGATCTTATGAAAAGGTTTCCCACATTTCAAACACCTGCACACTTGAGTTGTTTTCATCTATAATTTAAATGAGTATGGGAGAAACAGAACCCTCACCACCCTGAGCTTCACTCCACACAACCCTTCTCCTCAGTTTGGAAATACCAAGTGCACCTGAGGCCACGAAAAACACTTTTCCCAAGCTAGAAGCGGGCTCTGGATCACGCAGGGCACCGAGCTCCCCCTCAGTAAATCGTCCATAAACCCCCCGATCACAGCACGCGGCCGACTTCGGCCCTGCTGTGAGGAAGGAACCGCTTCCCAGCACCGTCAGCCCACAAAACACCACCTGCCTCCTCGAGGGAAACTGAGGCAAGCAGAGGACGAAAGCGTGAAGACAAAACACTGCAGAGCAGCGTGGGGCGGCGGCCAGCAAAACCTCGGCGGCGGCGAGGGCGAGGTGCGGGTGATTTGAGAGGTGATCGAGGAAGAACTGCAGGAGAACGCGAGGTGAGAGGAAGGGAGATGCAGGAGCCACCTGCCCTCACGCTCAGCCCGCCTTTTCCCGTCCTCGCCCTCAGCAGGCTCTGCCGAAGGGCCGTGCGCAAACGCAGGGGGCGGGGCTCGCCCTCAGCCGGCGCCTCGCGCAGTCCGCGCATGCGCCGCTCCTGCCCCTGCCGTGAGGGCTCGGGTAATGGTGGCACATTCCGAGCCGTGAGGGATCTATAGGGATCATCCGTTCCAACGCCAGGCCCTGCACAGACCTCCCAACAACCCCACCCTGTGCATCCCCGAGAGCGGTTTCCAAACGCTGCTGGGGCTCTTGCAGCCTTGGGGCTGTGACTGTTCCCTGGGGAGCCTGGGCAGTGCCCAGCACCTTCTGGGGAAAGAACCTTTCCCTGATACCCAACCTTAAACCTCCCTGACCCAGCTGCAGCCATTCCCTCGGATGCTTTCCCTGGTCACAGGGAGCTGCCCTTTGTGAGGAAGGTACAGATCCCTGAGGTGTCCTTTCAGTCTCCTCCAGCTGGACAGACCAAGGGCCCTCAGCCACCCTTCATACAGCCCCTCCAGACCCTTCATCATCCTCGTGGCCTCCTTTGGACACTCTCTAATGGCTTCATGTCTTTCTTAGATTACCAAACCTGCACACAGGATTCAAGGTGAGCCCACCCAGACAAGAGCAGAGCAGGACAATCCCCTCCTTCACCTGGCCAGTGATGCTGGGCCTTGTGCCTCTCAGGACACGGTTTTGGGCTGCCAGGACACACCGTGACCCTGATCCAGCCACGGGCCAAGACCCCCTGATCCTTCCCCAGCCTGTCCTTCCCCAGTCTCTGTCTGTACATCAAGGGCTGCCCTGTCCCAGGTGCAGAATCCAGCACTTGTCCTTGATAAACATCACACAGTCCCAGGGCCTGGTGCCAATTCCAGCCCTCATTGGCACGGGGACAGCACAAAGGCACCAAGGACAATCCATTGCATGACCAATGGATTCCATCTCTTTGTTCTTGGTTGTCTCAGCCTGAGACTTAGTTGCCTCAAGGAATCCATGGCCAACAAAATCCCATGACTCCCGAGAAAAACTTCATAACTTCTTTTCTAGTGCCTGGACAAAATTATGGCCTCTATTCTTTCCAGATCTATTCTCCATTGCCATTTGCCTAAAAGAAAGCCTAAATATGTAATTTGGTTTTATTCCAACTGAAGTTTAGATGGAGATGGACCAGGGCAATACACAAATAGTGTCTAACATAAAGGCACCCTCATCACTACTTGTTAATCACAAATCATCCACACACTGTACAAAATCCGATTCACACAGTAATTTCATACCCTTGAAATCCTAAAACTACTCTTTAAACCCCAAATAATTATGAAAAAGTCATAGAATAATGGAATGGTTTGGGTTAGAATTGACCTTGAAGGTGTTCTCGTTCATGTCCCTGCCATGGGCAAGGACACCTCCCACTGTCCCAGGCTGCTCCCAGCCCCAATGTCCAACCTGGCCTTGGGATCCAGGGGCAGCCACAGCTTCTCTGGGCACCCTGTGCCAGGGCCTCATCAACCTCATGGGGAGGAATTTATTCCCAATATCCAATCTAAACTTCCTCTCTTTCAATTTGAAGCCATTCCCCCTTGTTCTGTCACTCCAGGCTCTTGCAAACAGCTTTGCCACATCTTTTGTGCAAATTCCATTCAGGTACTGGAAGGTCACCATTAGATCACCCCAAACCCTTCTCTTTGCCAGAACAATCCCAATTCTTGGAGTCTTTGGAGGGGATCCAGCAAAACTTTGGGATTGATGTGTCTGAGTCAGTGGCTGTCTTTTTCCAGGTGAAGGCAAACAAAGGTTGGCTTTCTTCATCCAGTGGAATGCTTCAGAATCCCTTGGGCTGAGCACTGCTCTGTCTGCTTCTGGATACTCCTGGATTCCTGGAATGGGGTCCTGTCTCCAGGAGGGTTTCACTTCTCCCTTTATTGTAATGCACACAGGCTGTGCTGGGGCCAAGAACCCCACACCTGTCCCGGTCCCTGCCACCCTGCCCTGTGCTTTTCCAGATACTGCTCCTGTTGGGAAAAGTCCAGACAAGGCCATGAATTTCAGAAAAAGATAGGAACCCCTTTCCTATGGAGCCAGGCTGGGAGGGCTGGGAGTGTTCAGCCTGGATGAGTTTGTGTGGAGACCTCAGAGCCCCTTGCAGGATCTGACAGGGCCACAGGGAAGGTGCAGAGGGACTTTTCATCAGGAACTGGAGAGACAGGACATGGGGGAATGGCTTCAGACTGACAGAGGGGAAATTGAGGTTGGATCTTGGGGAGGAATTCCTCCCTGTGAGGGTGAGGAGGCCGTGGCACAGGGTGCCCAGAGGAGCTGTGGCTGCCCTTGGATCCCTGGCAGTGCCCAAGGCCAGGCTGGACAGGGCTTGGAGCAGCCTGGGACAGCGGGAGGTGTCCCTGCCCATGGTTGGGTGAACCCAAACCGTTCTGGGATTCTTTCACAGATAATGGGAATTGATTTAGGAGCTGTGAAATCACCGTTTGAATTGATTTTCGTGCAAAGTGTGGAGGACTTGTTGTTAACAAGCAGAGATAAGAATGCCTTCACATTAGACACTGTCATTTCTGTATTGCCCTGGGATAAAATGGCACACGGTGCATCCAAACTTCAGCTGGGCCAAAACCAAGTTACCCATTTAGGCTTCATTTGGGGAAAACGGCACAGTACTCGGGATAATACACGTGGAAATAACAGGTGATATTTGGGGCCCGCGGTGCCACGTCCTTCCCCCCGGCAGCACCGGAAAGGGCCCGCGCCGTCCCCATGGCAGCGGGCGGAAGCGGCGGCGCGCGGCGGGCGCGGGGCCGGAAGTGACGGCCGGGAACCGTGGCGGCCATGTCGGCGGGCGGCGGAGCGCAGCNCCGCGGAGCAGTGCCTCACTCTCCCTCTGTCTTTTCCAGGCGCCGCAGCAAGTGGGACCAGCCCGGCCCGGCACCCAATTTCCTCCTCCCCGGCACGGCGCCGCTGCCCGGGCGCCCGTTCCCCGGCGGGGGCGGCGATGGCGGCACAGCCGTGGCCGGGTCCGAGAGCTCCGCGGCGCCCTCGGGAGCGCTGGATGCGGCCGCCGCCGTGGCGGCGAAGATCAACGCGATGCTGATGGCCAAAGGGAAACTGAAGCCGGCGCCCAGCACGGCGGACAAGGTGGGTGGGTGCGGGGGGCGTCGCGGCTGGGTTTCAGGGACCTGGATTTGTCACCGAGCCAATGAAGGAGGCGATGAAATTGGGTGCAATAAAAGCAGTCGGAAATAATTTAAAAAATGTATTTCAGCGTAACAGAAAGCAGTGGACGGCTGTGGGGTCAGTCTGCTGTAAGGCTTTGCCAAAGCCACCTGTACGGAGGTGAAACGCTTTTTTTCTCAGAACCTTAGAATATTCTGAGTTGTAAAGGACCCACGAGGATCATCGAGTCCATCTCTTAAAGTGTTTTTCCTGAAGTGTTTTCTAGATAGCAGAGCTGATGGAAACACTGCTGTGTGAAACAGCCCCTTTAAAGTACGAGACCAAATTATATTCGTGTCTAAAAGAGTTACTAGTATGAGCTGTATGTCCAAGTCCTAAACAGCTTGTTCAGCCCTTGCTGAGCCCTGCCCTGAGCCTGGTTGACCCTGATGAGCTCAGGCAGTTGGAGTGGATGGTCCCTGAGTGTTACTCTGAAATAGTCTCGGCGTTTTCTATTCTAAAGCAAGTGTAATTTAAAGCCACTTTTGCAGCTCCAGTCACAGCCTTGTCTTGCTCTTCTGTGTGTCCTTAGCCTGTGCTGGAGCCAAGTTTAGAAGCTGTTTCAAGTTTCATGGAACCACAGGGTGGTTTGAGTTTGAAAGGACTTTAGAACACATCTTATCCCACCCCTGCCATGGGCAGGGACACCTCCCACTGTCCCAGGTGGATCCAAACCCCATCCAGCCTGGCCTTGGGCACTGCCAGGGATCCAGGGGCAGCCACAGCAAATCTGGGCACCCTGTGCCAGGGCCTGCCCACCCTCCCAGGGAGGAATTCCTTCCCAATATCCAATCTAACCCTGCCCTCTGGTCATTTTACAACCATTGTCCCATGTCCTGGTACTACATGCCCTGGTAAAAAAAATCCCTCTCCCTCCTTTTTGTAAACCCCCTTTAGGCCCTGGCAGGGGCTCTGAGGTCTCCCTGGAGCCTTCCCTTCTCCAGGGGGACACCCCCAGCTCTCCCAGCCTGGCTCCAGAGCAGAGGGGCTCCAGCCCTCAGAGCATCTCGATAGCCCCTTGGCACTCCCTCCCTTCCATTTTTGAGGACCCCAATTCCCATCCAAACTTGTTGAAATAGAAAATCAACAAGGAGAGTGGAGTTTTATGGCATTCTGCCTCCTTTTCCACACCGTGCCACCCTGGGGGTTTGCATCCAAAGGAGTGCTCATTTTGCCACTGGATTTAGTCACAGATAAAAACGAGTGGGAAATTGCCATGAATTCTCCTTAATTGTTTCCTTGTCACTTCTGGGGCTGAAACCACCCCTGCAGCCTTTTCCCTGTGTGAGGTTTAGCAGCAGGTGTTTCTTAGGGTATTGCAGTCAGGAATCCCACATGGAAGTGGTGGGATTTGCTTCTCAGTGCTTAACAATCCACCTGGAATGGGTGGAAATCCCAGCATTAAGGACACACGGCCTGGTTTCAGGGAGCCTCCATAGTTGTAGCCCATGGAAGTAAAATCCATTTGCTGACTGGCACTTTGAGATATCCAGAAATTGGCAGATGCTGATGCTGTCTCATTCTCCCAGCTCTGTTTTTGTCACAAGCTCTGGTGGCACTCTGGCATCCTGTGACAAATTGTTTTGCTCTGGGAACCATTAACCAAGTAATTAATGTGCATTTGGGGTGCCAATTTTTGTAGGAAGTTTTTTTTATTATTTTTTAATATAGTAACAAATATACATAATGTGCATATAGTTCTTTCATTGCATATGTTCCTTTTAGCAGAACATGTTCAGTGATGGCATTTCCAGAGTAATTAACTGTGATGACCTTTCAGGTTGTGAGGGAATGGAAATTAAGGAGCTGCAGGTTAATGAATGTACTTTTTTTTTTTTTAAGTGTGGAAAGAATGGAGCAGTTTAAAGTCAGGACAGTGCCCTGTACTGGAGTCCCTCTGTAGCTGCCTTGTGGCTCTCCTGCAGGTGCTTTAAGTGATATTTGTGAGAGTTGATGGGCAGTACTGGAAGGTTCTCTTTTTTTATAGAGTCTTGTTTTACCTTTATGTCCCCAAAATTAGTTTCAGAATTTTTAGAAGGCTGTACTAACTCTGTACATTGAAAAGATCTTAGTGGACATTTTCCAGTGTGTCTTCTGAACATGTGACTGTGGCTTTTTATTTCTTAGCCTGACACAAAATATTACACCTCTGTCTTAAAAAAAGATGCTGGAAGTGTAGTGTGGATGAGTTCAGATCTTACACAAATATTCTAAATTCTCTGTAAAGCCTGTTGGGAGAAGCAGAAGCTACAGACAACAAGTACATGTTTCATTGGTCTCAGATTTCTGTCAGAGCTGCCAATTCAAGTGTAAAATGCTTTGGTTTCTGTTCGAGCAGCTGTACAGCTCAGTTCTACATCATGTACAGAACAGAAACATTAATTATTCTATTAGTACATGCTGAGGATAAAGCTGGTGTGTTTATTTGGGCTCAGGCTTGTGAGGAGGCAGATGGAGCAGTAGGTACAATGTGCTTTCCTCTCATCTCTGTAAAGATTTTGCCTTCACCAGCTAAAGGGCTGATTGAGAAGGATGTTTGCCCCTCGAGCTCTGGGCTCAGTTTGTTTTTCTTGCATCACTGCTTTCCACCCACTGGTCTTTTGCAACGGTTCTCGTTGAAGCTGCAGGCTCTGGGAAAAGGTCCAGCTACGAGTAAAAGCAAAGATGACCTCGTGGTGGCAGAGGTGGAGATCAACGACGTCCCCCTCACGTGCAGGAACCTGCTGACCAGGGGCCAGACCCAGGACGAGGTACAGCCCACAGCCTTGGCTGGGAGCTCTGAGGTTACATAACTCTATCCAGCTGTACCTGCCAGGTTAATTGAGGAGATAAGGTTAACCTGGAAGGTTAAAAGAATTTGCAGTGAACTCTGTTCAGGGGTTGTTTCCTTCTGGGAAAACTCGTTGTGTTTTCTAAAGGTGTTTTTTTAGTCGTTTATTGGTTTGTGCAGTAAATTGTTGTATAACTTCAGAGCCAGCATCAGTCTCTTAGCACTTTATTAATGATTTCTGGGTTTTTTTACAACGTTGTTTAAACTTGAATGTTTTGTGTGTGCCTTGTTTGTTGTTGGCAGGTGTGTCACTGGGCTTTGTACGTTTTTTGCAGATCAGTCGCCTGAGTGGAGCAGCTGTCTCGACTCGAGGGAGGTTCATGACTGCAGAAGAGAAAGCCAAAGTGGGACCTGGGTTTGTATTTCTTTTTTCAGAGGTTCTGCTTCTTTTCTCCTCCGGTGACAAAGTGCTGGGGTTCCTGTTTGGTTGGTTCTCCATCAGCCAAGTCACCAATGAACTTGCCATTCTGGTGGTCCTGACTGCCTGATACTGATGGGGTGCAATAACAAGCATGCCAGCCATCACCCTGACAGATCACACTGTGCTGAACTTCCCCCCACAGAACACTGCAGCTGCCCAAGTACAAATTTCTTGCTGCTTTTCATTTATGTGGATGAGCTAATTAAAGTTTTCAGTGGTGCAACTTTTCTGAGTCATCATCAACTCCTAAATCGCATTTCCAGTGCAGAACTTTTCTGCCTGAGCACTGTGATACTCAAGGAATTTGTGTTCTGTTATCTGGAGGGCATCTCAGATTTTTATGGAAGACTTTCTGTATGTCATAACTGTAATATAATTAGATGGGATCCATTAGTGTGTTGTGGGTGGGTTTAATTGAATATTTGACTTTTTCTTTCCAGAGATCGTCCTTTGTATCTTCATGTTCAGGGTCAGACACGAGAGCTGGTTGACAGTGAGTACAAAACATTCTGCTTTTTCTCTCCCTGTTTGTGTTAAAGGGTTTGTCTGTGTGCCTGTGTTGGATTTGTGCTATAAACATCTTGGTGGTGATAACAGACTCCATTCAAACATTGATATCGAGATCTCTGCTCAGAAATCCCTAAGGTGCCATATACTGCCTTCATCAGGAAACCAAAACTGTGGATAGACTGTAAGGGAGGTGGGGGGAGTGGGCAGGGTTCCTGGGCAGGTATAGCTCTTATCTCACTGATAACACACCAAGATCCCATGGGAACAGGTGTGTGACAGGGAGACCTGCAGGAAGGGACCACTGTGGGTCACATCTGGTGCCACCTCCCTGCTCAGGCAGGGCCATCCCAGAGCAGAGGACACAGGATTGTTCCAGATGGCTCTGGGATATCCCCAGGGAGGGAGGCTCCACAGCCTCTCTGGAGAATCTGTTCCAGCCCAGGGCAGAAGTTCTGCCTCCTGTGCAGAGGGAATTGCTGGGCTCAGTCCCTGCCCGTCCCTCTGGTGCCATTGCTGGGCCCTGGAGCAGAGCCTGGGCCCTGCCCTGAGCCCTCCCTGCAGCCAGGGCCAGCCAGGGCCAGCCAGGGCTGAGGGTCCCTCTCAGCTGGGGCTCCTCTCGAGCCTCAACAGCCCCAGCTCCCTCAGCCTTTCCTGGGCAGGGATCTCTCCAGGCCCTTCAGCATCTTTGTCACCCTCGGGGAGCTGCCTGTCCCTGCTGTGCTGAGGATCCAGAGCTGGACACAGCACTCCAGAGGTGTCCCCAGGGCTGGGCAGAGGGGCAGGATCACTCCCTGACCTGCTGGGAATGCTTTCCACTGGCTGCCAGGTCACAGTGCTGGCTCAGGGACAGCTTGCTGACACCCCCAGCCTATGCTGGTGCCTGGGGTTGTTCCCCCACCAGTTCAGGACCCTGCCCTTGCCTTAAAACACTGGCCCAAGCTTTATCAGGGTGGAAATGGAGCAGGAATTCTGATAATTCACAATAGCTGAACTGGAAGGGACCCACAGGGAGCATCCAGTCCAGCTCCTGGCCCTGCATAGAGCCCCCCAACAACCCCACCCTGTGCTTTGGAGCTGTGTCCAAAGGCTCCTGGAGCTCTGGCAGCGTTGAGAATGTGAGCATTCCCTGGGGAGCCTGGGCAGTGCCCAGCACCATCTGGGGGAAGCACCTTTTCATGATCCAACCTAAACCTGCCCTGGCACAGCTGCAGCCATTCCCTGGGGGTGGCTTGTTGCCATTCTTTGTGATCCCATACCAGGATGCTGATCCTGGGTCCCACTGGAAGATGCAATCCTCCTTTCACAGAGTATGGAAAATAACCCTGTGTTACAATTTGGTTACTCTGGGCAGCTGAATAAGAATGAATTTCATGTTCTCTCAACCAGGAGCTGTTAACAGGATCAAAGAGATCATTACCAATGGAGTGGTGAAAGCAGCCACGGGCTCCAGTCCCACGTTCAATGGAGCCACAGTCACTGTCTATCACCAGCCAGCCCCTGTCACTCAGATAACTCCAGCTGTTGGCCAAAAACCTCCATTCCAGTCAGGGGTGAGTGATCCATTGGTGTGGATTTCATTGAATATCACTAATTACAGGATCTACCTTTTACAAAGCAGACGTGTCATGTGCTATTTATTAAAAAAAAAAAAAAACAACAAAAAAAAAAACCCACCAAAACCCACAACACAAAAGCTGAAAAAACACCCCCAAAAAAATCACCCCCACCTTGTGTTTTGAAAACTGGAGGACTAATGAGACTGAGTCTGGAGAGTGAGACTCGGATGACAGCAGCCTCCTAAAAGAAAAGGGATGGAGAGAGCAGTCCTACTTCCAGAAAAGCACAGGGCTCACTGTGCCATCTGACACTGAACCCTTCTGTCTGTCACAGCAGTGAGATGTCTGCCCTCAGTGAAATGAACATCCCATTACAGTGAAATATTAAGGTTTTGCTGTTCGTTTACAGATGCATTATGTCCAGGACAAGTTATTTGTTGGGCTGGAACATGCTGTTCCCACATTTAATGTGAAGGAGAAGGTGGAAGGGCCTGGCTGCTCCTACTTGCAGCACATTCAGATTGAAACTGGTGCCAAAGTCTTTCTTCGAGGGAAAGGCTCAGGTTGCATAGAACCAGCATCAGGCAGAGAAGCCTTTGAACCCATGTACATCTACATCAGGTATGGGGGAGTTCCTGAAAACCATAAAAAATTCCAGTGGCCACTCAGGAGTGTTGCTTAATGTTTAATCACTGTGGGAAATTCTTAATTTTGACTGACTTAATGCAAATGAAATAGGTTTTTGAACCTGGCTTAATAGAAGTGTCTCTCAAGAGGTAGAGGCGTAACCATATGGTGGTAGGGTGGAATCTTAGAATCCCAGAAGGGTTTGGGGTGGAAGGGACCTTAAAGCTCATCTGATTCCACCCCCTGCCATGGGCAGGGACACCTTCCACTATCCCAGGGTGCTCCGAGCCCCATCCAGCCTGGCCTTGGACATTCCCAGGGATGGGGCAACCTGTGCCAGGGCCTCTCCAGCCTCACAGGGAGGAATTTCTTCTTTAAGAAGATAATTCTGACAGCAGGATTGCTGAAGGAGCTCCTGAATTTGACAGAAAAGTTTGTTCTCATGAGGTTTTTTTGTGTGTGTTTTCAGTCACCCAAAGCCAGAAGGTTTGGCAGCTGCTAAAAAGCTGTGTGAGAACCTGTTGCAAACCGTGAGTAGCTCTTACAGATATGAGATTTCAGAGCCTTTTGTACCTTTGGGGGGTGCTTGGCTAAGGAATTTTTAATGCTTTCAGCAAAGCTGTCCGTGTGTCTGACTTGCTTATTAGTTTCTCCTTCCAAGGGTTGCTGTCTGATTCTTGTACAGGGATTAAACATTTCTCAGGAAGGAGCTGAGAGTACTGGAATTTTTTGGGGGAAAAAAATGCAAATGCTTCCTGAGCTGAACCAGGGGTGAGGACAAGGGAATGTCTGACTACAGACATAGAAGAAACCTACTTTTTGCTCATTGCTCTAGCTTCCCTTGCATTAGCTTTAGATGATGACCAGAGCTGCACTGTCTGCTTTAGGAAAGATCAAGTGATTGGTGTAGCAAAAAAATTCTAGAAAATCTCTCACCTGTACAGAGAAAAAACTCAATTTCTCAGCTTCTCTTATATGAATGAAAATAAAGTCCTGTAGTCTTTCAGTTAATATAATAATAAGATAATGGAGTATGGGCTACAAAGTCTCTCTTGAAAAATACTTGGAAGCTTTTTTATTCTCTGAGACTCTGTTGTAGTAATTAATTTGCCACTCTCTTACCTGTGAGAGATCATCCCATAATTTACACAAATCTGCCACAGAGGCCATGAGGATCAGAGGGATGTTTATTGGGTGGATTGTTATGTTTGGGTTATTGCTGTCTGTGTGCACAGTGTGTTCTGTAATCAGCATTCCCCTCACATGGTTATGGGGAATGATATAAAAGTTAATATTGTAAATATATTTTTATTGTCTAATCCTTGACGTTCTTTGTAGGTTCATGCCGAATACTCCCGATTTGTGAACCAGATAACCACTGCAGTTCCCTTGGCAGGTAAATATCAGCAGTAACTCAGCCTTGAGGGTCCAACTTCTTTTACATTTGGAGTTAAACTGGATATTTTGGTGGCTGTGGCAGAACTAAGATGTCCTTTCTCCCTCTCCCTCCAGGCTTCACCCAGCCAGCCACAATCAACAGCGTCCCTTCCCAGCCCTCCTATTACCCCTCCAACGGGTACCAGTCTGGTTATCCCGTGGTTCCCCCTCCTCAGCAGCCTGTCCAGCCTCCTTATGGGGTGCCAGGGATAGTCCCCCCTGCAGTGCCCTTGGCTCCTGGAGTCCTCCCAACGCTGCCCACGGCGGTGCCACCCGTGCCCACGCAGTACCCGATTCCTCAAGTCCAGCCTCCAGCCAGCACTGGCCAGGTACTGCCCGGGGTCACTCTTTGCTTTGTCCTTGGCAAATTAACCAGCAAGAAAAGTCTTCTCCACCTCCAGATGGAGAATTCTTCTTCAGTGCTTTTGTTTGTTTGTGGTTTTGGTTGGGTTTTTTTGTTTGGTTNTATTGTTTAGCTGACTCTTCCTTCTAAGCAACTAAATTGTCACGTGGCTGCTTCCTACTGGATTTTTTGTATTCTCTCTTAACAGCAAGGGTGTTTTCAGGGGGTGGGGGCTCATTTCTGTGGGGCATCATCACAGTCTGTGATGCCCCAATGTAGGTGCATGAGTTTGAGTTACAGATGGGGATTAGTTTGAGGTGGAAGCATTCTATAAACAAAATACTTGTTTTACCTCTTCAGTTGTGAATTTTCCTCTAAGTCCTTTTGTAATCTAGAGAAACTCTTTCTTCTGCTCCTTTGTATGACACTGCATTGAATGAAAACTTCACATGCATATTATCAAGTTTTCTTGTTTTTTCTCCCCAACTTGTGCCCAGCAGAGTCCACTGAGCGCTCCTTTCCTTCCTGCTGCCCCAGTAAAAACCAGCATGCCAACTGGTACCCAGCCACAGGTCCAGCCCCATCCCCAGGGCCAAAAGAGACGTTTCACCGAGGAACTGCCTGATGAGAGAGAATCAGGACTGCTGGGATACCAGGTGGAATAAAATCAGCAGTTTTTCTTCCCTCACCGAGGCAGCGCGGGGTTGGCGAGAGGTTGTTGTTAGCACAGGTTGTTGGAGCAGTTGTGCAGGGCCTTGGGCAGAGGGCAGTGGTTGTTCCAAAGCACAGGGCCCACACTTTGATGTCTCTGAGTGGATGCACTGCTCTAAAGCTGTGGCTTAACTCATTCCAGCTGTTTTCCATACCCTCAGCCCTTCCCAAAGAGATGTGGTGCATCCAGGTCACAGACATGACAATGGCAAGGGACTGCTTGGCTTAAAGGGAGATTATTTGGGGGTTTATTGGAATTTTTGGGGTCTTTAGGTGGGCTCTTGGAGGGAGGGAAATGGAATAACTTCCAGATCTTCCCATTTACCTTGCAGGTTGCACTTGAGAGGATTTCAAGAAGCCTAGTTTAAAAGCTTAACTTATTTGTTTTTTAGATAGTTAGATGATTATAAGAAAAATAATTTTGAGTTCTTCAGATTTGCATGTGAGCAAAGGGAGCGTCTCTAAATGTTTCTCTGATGCTACGCCCCTGCAACAGGCAGAACCCTTAATAAAAGCTTTGCCTGGAGGCAATAAGGAACTGCTGTGTGTTAGAGCTAATATTAGAATCTCGAGCAGATTCCTGTGGCATGAGGTCTGTTCAGTGTTCAGAATTAGCTGACTGAGGAGGTAATAGGTGATCCATGAAGGGAGCAGCTCTCTTTATTGTCCTGAACTACTGACAAGGTGGAGCAGGTGGTGAGGAGTCTTCCAGAGTGGTGCTCAGGCGTGTTTTCTGCCATGCTGCCCTCAGTATTTTTAGGAGAAGGCATTTTGTGTAAGAGTGGCGATTAAAGGTTCTTTCTGCTAGTTGGCCATATGCTCTGAAAGATTGGGTTTCCTAACAGTATCATTAAGGAGCTGTAGCTTTTGTTGTAGTTGTAGATTTGCTAATGCCGTGTGTTTTTCTGCTCATAGCATGGACCCATTCATATGACTAATTTAGGTACAGGCTTCTCCAGTCAGAGTGAAATCGAGGGAGCCGCGTCGAAGACAGCAAGTTCCTCAGGAAAGGAGAGAGAGAGGGACAGGTGAGTGAGGAAATCATGGCCAGGGCTCTCCTGGTTCTGATGCAAAGCTTATTTCAGAGATGCGTTTCTTCTGTTACTTGGGGGTTGTTTGGTTGTGGGTAGTTTTTTTGTATTTTGGATTGGGTTTTTTTGTATTTTGGATTGGGTTTTTTAAGGAGAGGGGATGCAAGGGTTACCTTTTGATGCTACAGAATGAAAATAGCTTCGTTTCTTCCCCTCCCTAAGTCATTCTGTGGGTCTGCTGTTTTGCTACTGTCACATTGTACATTGTACAATGTCACATTCCATTGTACTGGCCCCAGCACAGACACCAGAGAGCCACTGCTTTTTACTGGTTTCATACTGGACATTGAGCTGTGGCTGTAACTCCTTGGACACAGCCATCTAGCCAGTTCCTTACCCCTCTAATAGACCATCCATTCAATCCATTCCTGTCCCTTTGGAAATAAAAATTTTGGAAGAGGACAGGCCTTGTAGAGCTCCAGGTAGGGGCCATCAGTCGCTGCAGTTCACCAGTCACTGGATGAGTCAGGGAATTTAAAGTTCAACTCCTCAGGCTAAGGGCTGAGTTAGGAATTTGGGTTTTATTACCTCTGACACTTTGCTCGGTTTGAAAAATAAAAAATAAGGCCTTGCATTGCTTTAAACAGGCAGTTGATGCCTCCACCAGCTTTTCCTGTCACTGGAATGAAATCGGAATCGGAAGAAAGAAAAGGTGCGGGGTCTTTACCTGGCAACCATGGTGAGTGCAACGGGTTAAATGCCCTTGCAAGTCCAGTTTCCTTTCCCAAACACCCTTGTAAGTCCAGTTTCCTTTCCCAAATGAGCTGGTGCTGGTTTTAACACGTGTCTAAACCGGTGATTTTTTTTTTTGGCTGTTCTTTGTTGAAGTGCAAAGCAGGTGACATTGCACTGCTCTAAAATCACTGATGCTTGCTATGGTTATACACACAAGTTGCTTCTGAAAGCTTTAATAAATACCTGTATGAAATGAGGGCAGTTTAATTAAGTGAGGGACTAAAGACAGAGTTTTGACCCGTCAGGCAGCACAGAATGTGGTGGGATTGTTTTGTGGCACAGGTGAGGCTTTGCATTGTGAGCAGCTGCCTCAGAGGCACTGAGGAGTGTTGGGGGAATTCTGCTGAGCTGGGGATTTACACACATTTCTGGCTGCAGACAACACAAGTGCTGTCAGGATTTCATCTTTCCCAGGGCTGTCACTCACAAGGGTTTGAGCTTGGTCAGATGTGCAGTTGTTGAACTGTGCAGAGGCAGCTCAGTGCTTTCAGCTCTGCAGGAACATCACCCAGCCTGGTTAACCTTAGTTCTTCTGCAGTCTTGCTCCCAGACATTGCTCTCCTGTTAGCTTCCTTTTGAAAAAAGTTCCTACTTTTCTTTACATGTTGATCTCTTTAACGGTGAAATTGCCCTTGCTGAGAGCCATTTGCTAACTTTACCTTTTCTGTGTGTTTCTTTCTTGTTTCTCTGTTCTCTTACATGGTTCTGATGGATCACATGGCTGTTGCTGGTGCTGTTTCGTGTGGCCTTCGACCTTGGATGACCATTGGCCTTGTGACCTCAAAATGGTGTCCAACTAACAATTTACAATTAACATCTTTTTTTTTTATTATTGTTATTAACTCGTTTTTGGGATGTTTTATCTCTTTTTGTTTGTTTTGTTTTTATTTTTCCTTCTTGGGGGCTGGGGGGGGCTTGTTTTGTTTTCCCTTCCTAGATCATCAAGCCAAGAAGATAAAAACTGCAGAGAAGGGCTTTGGATTAGTAGCCTATGCTGGAGATTCATCAGATGAAGAGGAGGAGCACGGTGGGCATAAAAACGCAAGTACTTTTTCACAGGGCTGGAGTTTGGGTTACCAGTACCCATCCTCACAACAGCGAGCTAAACAACAGATGCCGTTCTGGATGGCACCGTAAAAACTGCACAGGAGTTTTCATTCATCTGGTTTTTCCCCCCTCTAGCAATAATGCATGTGTATTCCAGAACGAACTTGGCAAAGACGTGTTGTTTTTTACATTTGCAGAAGCCAATTCCCCCTTGGAAGGGCTCCATTGTTTTTAAAATCCTTATTTCAGCAGTGTATTTGTCAGTTTTAAAAAGGAATGTTTGGAATAGCATCCGGACAGGGCTAGTCCCCTGTGCAAGGGAGAAGTGCTGTAAAGAGGAACCAGGGAAGCCTCTTGGGCCACGTTTTCCGTTTTTCCCAGATAACTTAAAGGGAAGAGTCAGTGACAATGACTTCACTCTGCGTTTGCATTTTTGGAGTGCTCCAGCTGTCAGCCCCAGTGAATACTGGTGACTCAGCCTCAATTTTGGACTTTCACCCGAGGGAAGGAACATGCAGGAGTCGTGAAAAACTTGAGCATCACATTTTGAAAACTCCTGGGTTTTGTTTCAAAGATCTCCTGTCACTTGGCTTGGTTTTGTTTTGAAATGTGATTTTACCAATCCCACAAGCTGTCGTTCCAGCCAGATGTTGGGGTGGGGGGATGCTCAGGTTTTTGGATAGGTCCACCTTGCCCCAGGTGGACTTGGCACTGTAGCCCTGGTACTGAATCGTCTCCAGTCACCCTGGGACTCAGTCCCACCCAGCAGGAATTCCTTTTCCAGAGGCTCACCCCCATCTCTTCCCTCATTCACTGGATTCCACCAGAGCCAGAACGTTCCAGGGTGGTTTCCCAAAGGGCAGCAGCTGGGTCTAGCAGCTCCTGCCTCATGTGCAGAACCCGGGAATGAGTTTTTTGGCCTGTTGTTTTTGGACTGTTTTGGACATGAACTGCACCATGGGCTGAGTGGCGTGGGGTGGTGCAGACAGAACTCTTGCATGGAGCAGTGACACGGGGACTGCCCCCAGGCACTGGGCAGCTTTTGGGACAGGAGCTGTGGTTTTCAGAAGGGGCTGTGTCACTGCTGCAGCCAGGACAGCCTGGATGGCTCACCTGTACAAACCTCGGCTTTCCGATGTGTTGTAAATAATTAGAACCATACTTTCATTATAAATAAATGCATAAATATTCTGCTTCCTGCTGCTGCTGTTTTGGGTGAGGTTTGGAGCTGGAGCCCGTGATAGGAATGGGGGGGATGCAGGACTGGGTGAGTCCTGGGGCCAGGGAGCTGTGGAGAAGTCCTGGGGTTGGGGGAGCCCTCGGGGATGGGAGGGGTTCCAGGAATGGGGGAACCCAAGGGTCGGGGGAGCCCCGGGGTGCCGGAGGTG
>VZTR01024072.1:0-10586 GCA_013400775.1 Chaetops frenatus
ATGGGGGGACACGGGGTAACCGAGGTGTGACCGGGGATGGGGGAGCCCGAGGAACCCGAGGCATCAGCGGGTCTGAGAGTTGGGAGCACGGGGGTACCGGGGGTGTCACGGCGGATGGGGGAGCTCCGGCGGGGTTCGGAGCACAGGGGTAACGGGGCCGTCACCGGAGGGGGAGGTGGGGTGCGGGAATGGAGCACGGGGGTTTACCGGGGGCTGAGGGGCTTGTGCGATTGGAGCGTGGCGGTGTCAGGGATGTCAGTCGTGCTGGGCTCGGAGCACGGCAGTAACAGGGTCAATACCGGGGCTGAGGGGCTCGGGGCACTGCCAGCAGGCGTGGAGGGTGTGGGGGGACCGGGGCTGTCACCGGGCACAGGGGCGTCGCTGGGCATGGAGTTCGCAGGGTGTCACCGGGGCTGGGGAGGCTTGGGACATGGAGACACTGCGGTGTCACCAGGGCGGGAGGGCCCAGAACGTGGGGTTACCGGGTCTGTCACCACGCTCGGGGCACAGAGGCCACACCAGGGCTGCAGGGTCACTGCTGTGGAGGTGCTGGGGGTGTCATTGGGACCAGAGGAGCTCGGGGCCTGGAGGTACCAGGGGCGTTCTTGGGGCTGGAGGAGGGGAGTGATGGGATCCTCAGCAGGACACTGGGGCTTGGGAGTGTCACCAGGGCTGGGGAGAATTGGGGTACAGAGATAACGGAGGCATCACGAGGTTGACACTGGGGCTGGGGAGGCTCAAGATGTGCAGATAGCGGGGTGCTAATGTGGCAGGGACCTCGGGGGTCATGCAGGGGGCAATGGGGGGGTGTCCAGGCTGGGGTTCTGTCCCCCCGATGACCCCGGTGCTGGCAGCCTGGCAGCGTCCCTACCTGAACATCTTCAAGCACTTCCGTGTGGAGGAGTGGAAGCGCTCTGCCAAGGAGGGGGACGTGGCCGCCCTCACGGTAACGGGGGCACCATGGGGCGGGGGGCACTGGCCAAGGGGTGGGGGTACAGTACTGACCCACCTCACCCCTCCATCTTTCCCTGCTTTCCAAAGGACACGAGGCTGAAGGGAACAATCTACCGGATCCGAGGCTCCAACCCAGCCAGCAGCTACCTGCAGCTGCCACGGGCAGGGACACAGTCCCTGGGGCTGACAGGGCGTTACCTCTACCTGCTCTTCAGGCCCCTGCCCCGCAAGCACTTCCTCGTGCACCTGGATGTCACCACCGAGGTCCGTGACACAGCGTGGCCTCTTAAACTGCCATCGTGGCTGGTTGAAGGACTGGGGGTGGCACTGGTGGGACTGGGGGCTGCAGGATGTGGCTGCTCTTTGCTGCTGGTGGCTCACCACAGGCTGGAGATGGTTTCTATTCTGGTGGCATCTCCCCTGGGGACAGGGCCACATGCCTTCTCCTCTGCAGCACTTCCCTGCCGAAGCCACCAGGGTGACTAAAGCTCTGTGTGTATGCGTTTGTCTCTTCCCAGGAAAACCAGGTGGTTCGCATCTCTTTCTCCAGCCTCTTCAAGGAGTTCAAATCCACGGCCACCTGGCTCCAGTTCCCGTTTGTCTGCGGAGCAGCCACCGAGGGCACGGCCCAGCGGGGTGAGGAGCTAGGGCTGGGCTGGCACAGCACCACCAGAATAAATTGTTAGAAAGCAAATTGAGTTCTCAAGTTGTCTGGATGGGTTTGAAGAGAAGCTGTGGCTGCCCCTGGATCCCTGGGAGTGTCCGAGGCCAGGTTGGATGGGGTGTGGGATAGTGGAAGGTGTCCCTGCCCACGGCAGGGGGATGGAATGAGATGGGCTTTAAGGTTGTCCCTGCCAACCCAAACCTTTCCAGGATTTTGTGGTAACAGTGGTAAGCCTGAGCAGGAGCCCCTCTGCAGCCAGGTCAGAGCTGTGGGTCTGTCCCCTGTCCCTGTTCTCCCACACAGTGGGGTGCAGCATCAGGCCAGGCATGAGCCCATGGAGGTGGTGGGATGCCTGTCTGTCCTTCCCCACCCCTGAGCCTACAAGACACCATTTCCCACCTCCCACTTGACCTGGTGGGGATCTTTGTACTGAACCCTGTGACCCTTGTGTCTCCCATCCAGCAGGGACCGTGTCTGTAGGCTCTTTCCCACCATCCCTTTTCCCACCTGTCCTCTCCTCCCCAGGTGCCCCCGGAGCAGCCCCGGCTGACACGCGCTGGACGTGCCTGGTGCTGGACCTGCCCTCCATCCTGGCCCTGTACCTGAGCCGCAGGTACAGCCACCTCAGGGGGGTCAAACTCTGCTCCAACCTCCTCGTGAAAAACCTCTGCACCAGTGACCTGCTGTTTGAGCCAGGTGAGGAGCCCAGAGCTCGGGCTGGCCTCTGCTTTCTCCTGAGACTCCAGCCCAGCCTGGGGGGAGCCCATGGGGGCTCAAAGCTGAGTGTGCAGCCCTGGCAGAGCACTGGGATGCTCGTGCTCTGTGATATGAACAGAAAGGGCAAAATACTTGGTACAGTGTTAAGTTTCCACAGGGAAAGGAACACCTTCTACTGTCCCAGGCTGCTCCAAGCCCTGTCCAGCCTGGCCTTTGACACTTCCAGGGATCCAGGGGCAGCCACAGCTTCTCTGGACACGCTGTGCCAGGGCCTGCCCACCCTCACAATTCCTTTCCAATATCCCATCTATCCCTGTCCTGTGGTAGCTTTAAGCCGTTCCCCCTCATCCTGTACCTCCAGGCCCTTGTCCAGAATCCTTCCCCACCTCTCTTGGAGGCCCTTTAGGCACTGGAAGGAAATCTGGAAAGGAATATAGTCTCCCAAACTCTGGAGGAAAGTATCCCCTCGTTTTCCAGCTGTAAAAGTGAATGAAAAAGAGCAAAGTTAGATATCTTTCTGAGGTCAGAAATTTTTTCAGGGGTAAAAATGAAAGATGTCATCAAGCCTCAGTTCTGCAAGACTTGTGCTTTTATCTGCTGGAAGAGCCTGTGCTTTTTTTTGTGTCAAAATCTTCCAACCTGCTTTTTTTATCCACCTGCTCAGTGTGGCAGAGGTACTTTGGTCAAATGCTTTGTTTTCTCTCTTTCCTTTTTTGTGCTGGAATTCTGTCTGAACTGCCTGGCCTGCTGGGAAGCATCAGTGAGGAAGAAGTTTTAGGGGCTGCTTTGAAATTCCTGAAACTTATTGTATCTTTCCTGAAACGTTTCCTGTTTCACTTTCCTAAATTAAAAAATGCAGGGGGGAAATAAGACAAGAAAAGGGGCAATGAGCCTTAAGAGAAATCATGTGAAATTGCTGAATCAGTGAACAGAAATGACATCAATCTTGAACCTGGGGAGATTTATAATTGAAATCCAAGGGTTTGTGCTCTGGGCTCTTCTTTGGAGGTTGAGAATTACAGGAATTCACCTGTGCAAGGTGTGTTTGTTGCAAACCTCAGGCTTGTGATCTTTGTTTCTCAGGTGAGAAGTGGTTTGTGCCCGTATCCCACAGGAGATGTGATTTCAGGCAGCTCCCTGGGCCTGGAGAGCCCACAGTGTGTGTGTCCCTGTCCTGGCAGGTGTGACATTCTCCAAGGCCCAGCTCAGTGACCTGTCCTGCCGTGGGGTCGCTCCCATGCCCCGGGAATTGGCTTTCCCTGTGCCCAAGGGGCAGAAGTGGCACGACCTCTATGACTACATCAGGTATGGCTGCTCCCATCCCACTGCAGCTCCCAGACCTCCCCACACCCCAGGGAAAGGCAGGATGGGCAGTGCCACTTCAGGAATGATAGATCCAGGTGAACCTGGGGCTCAGGTGGGTGTTTTGGTCCCGCCACCTCCAGCATTTAGGTGTTGTTAACAAATAACACCCTGAGTGTCATCTTTGGTGCCCCTGTATTTGGGGGACCACGGGGCAAAAGGGGGGATCTTGTAGGAGACAGTGAAGAGGCCTCTGTGCCAGGCTGAGGTACCAATGATACTGCCAGGTGCCAATGCAATATCCAAATTACACAGTGCCTTCCTCTGGTTCTGCTCAGGTTCCCATCTGAGGGGGCTCAGCTGCCACACAACTCCATCCAGAAGAGCTTCCCGAGTCGTGCGACAGGTGGGAATGCCAGGGGCAGCAGCCAAGGCTGTGCCACCCCAGGGGGGTGCCCTGGCTTTCCAAAAGAGCTCGACCTGCTCCTTGTGCTGCCCAGGTGACCAGGTCCTGGAGGAGCCCGGCCGCCCGCTGACCCAGCCAGTGACACTCTCCAGAGCAGCCGGGGACCACCTGGCCCTTGTCCAGCCCATAACCAGTCCCAAAGCTGTGAGTGCACCACGGAGGAGGCTGCAGCTCCTTCCTTCCTGCTTCCCATGGAGCTTTTCCCTGCGTCTGTGTCTTAGTTTTAGATGTAGAAGCTGCTTGTTGTCGTTGGCAGCTGCTCCGGGCACGGCCCGGTGACCACAGCCCTGCAGTTGCTGCCTGGGGGTTCACTGTGGTGCAGCAGAGACAGGAGATGTGCCAAGTACCTCGAAATCCCCACACTTCCACCCTCCCTGTCTCTGTGGAGGCAGCAGATCAGTGTGTCTTCAAATTACACGTAGGTCTGGAGATGGAGGAGTGTGATCAGTGCCCTCAGGGAGCAGAGCTGGGGTTGCTGGCACTGCAGGCAGCCGCCCCCATCCTGGTTTCCCCTTCCCCAGTGAGGGTGGTGTGGGAGCTGTGTCCAGGCTGGCTTAGCACTGTGGTGGTGGTGGGTGTTTGGAGAGGCACTGGGGGAAGCCATCCTCATGCTGTGGAGAGGGACAAAGTGAGGAGCACAACCTCTCTTAGTAGAGGGTGTCCAAAGGATGGCCATGAGCGTGGTGAAGGGTCTAGAGGGGAAGAGTAAAAGGTGCAGCAGTCACTTGGTTTGATCAGATGGAGAAAAGGAGACTGAGGTCAGACCTTGACAGGGGCTGCAGCTCCCATCTCTGCTCTCTGTGACAGGGACAGGACCCAGGGAATGGCTGGAGCTGTGTCAGGGGAGGTTTTAAGGGATATTAGATAAAAGTTTTTGCTCCAGAGGGTGGTTGGGCACTGAACAGGCTCTCCAGGGCAGTGGTCCCAAACCTGCCAGAGCTCCAGGAGCATTTGGACAAGGCTCTGGTTTGCTGTCTGGAGGGGGTGAACTGTGCACAGACAATACTGGGAGCATAAGGAGAGTGGCTGCTTAATAACCTGGCCCAGCCAGGTACCCACAGGGCTATTTTCCCTCCTTGTTTGTGCTGCTGTCCCCTTAGGACAGATACGGTGTCTCTGCCCCTGGGCAGGTGGGGGGCACTGGGAGGAGAACTGAGCTCTGTCTGAGGCTTTCCTCATTCTCAGGTGCCACATCGGTGTCCTGCAATCACCAAAAGCATCCCTGAGGTTCACCTGGCAGTCCCAGGGCCTCTGAGAGCTGTGCCTGCTGGAGACCCCATGCTGGAGGAGGAGCAGAGGCTGCAGAGTGCAGGGGACACGGGGCAGCCACTGCCACTCAGTGATGGTGGTGGCATCCATGTCTATGCTCATCAGAGGAGGGGACAGACAACCCGAGCTGTCCCCAGCTCAGAGGAGGTGTGTGAAGTTCTGGAGGGTCACAAGGTGGCTTTGGGGTGTTTATTTCTAATGAAGGGAGAGAGGCAATGCAAGATTCGTGCTGGAGTTTCAGTTGAACTTAGAGAATCCAAAAAATGCCTCTTTATGACTAGCAGTTCTTCCTACCAGCACCCTACTTGCCTTGAGAGAGGGACCCTGTGTTCAGATGTGCTGACCTTAAGCCACAGGTTTGTCCAGGTGTGTGTCCAGGAAGGCTCTGGCCCTTAATGCCATCCCACAGGTGAGCCCTGGCCTGCATGACAGCCCTGGCAGTGTCCAAGGCCGGGTTGGACAGGGCTTGGAGCAACCTGGGCCAGTGGAATGTGTCCCTGTCCATAGCAGGGGGTGGAAGTGGATGGACTTGTTAAGGTCCCTTCCAACCCTAACCAGTGTGGGATTCCCAGAGTGGCCCCAGCTCTCTGGGCATCCCTGGGGCTGGATGGGAGAGCTGCTTAACTGAGAAACCCCAGCTCCTCCTGCTGCCAGGTTAAATGCTTTAATGTTGTCTCCTCTGACAGGAGGGGCTGGGGTGTCCCATGGAGGGAGGAGCCCAGCCTGGCTCTAAACATGATGGTGCTGTCTGGTTTTCTTTTCCAGGGGCTTGTACCGGATCCCATCCTGAAGCTGAGAACAATTATTGGCTTTGGAGGCTGCAGCACCAAATGGGTCAGTGGCTTGGGTGGTCTGGGAGTTGATCTGTCATTGTGTGGCCAGGACATGGATGTTTAGGAGGTGTGAAATGCAGCTGAGTGTGGCAGTGCTTGATGTGGAAAATGATCCCAAAGTGGATGGGCCTGAGCATCTGTGCACAACTGCTCTGCTGTTAGGATGGTGAATTAGAAATTATGGGGCCCTTTAGATAGAATCATAGGATGGAAAAGCCCTCTGAGGCCATAAATTCCACCTGTTTTCCCAGGATTCCCAGGCCCACCACTGACCCATGTCCTCAAGTGCCACATCCACATTTCTTTTAAATCCCCCCAGGGATGGTGACTCCACCACTGCCCTGGGTGGCTGTGCCAGTGCCTGACCACCCTTTCATTGAAGAAGTTTTCTCAATATCCAACCTAAACCTCTCCTGGCAAAACTTGAGGCTGTTTCCTCCCTTGTTCCCTGGGAGCAGAGCCTGACCCTCGCCTGGCTGCCTGCTCCTGTCAGGGAGTTGTGGAGACCCAGGAGGTCCAGGCTGAGCCCCCACAGCTGCTTGTCATCAGACTCGTGCTCCTGACCCTTCACTGAATTTCACATCTTTTTAACACGTTAAAACTGGTGCTGCTTCGTTGGAGGCTGGAAAGGAAGGGCTGTATTTTGGATTGTTTCCATGGCATACTGGGCCTTGCCTGTGGTCTGTGTTAGGGTAAAGAAAAGCTTGGTTTGGTTCAGTCATTTCAAACATCATCTTCCTTGGATCTGCTGTTCGATAGCAAGGAAGGGACCTTAAAGCCCATCCTCCCACTAGCCCAGGTTGCTGTACAGCCCATCCAACCTGGCCTTGAACACTTCCAGGGCTGGGGAGGAGCCCAGTGCCTGGGCTGTGGGGCAGCTCTGGAGCTGTGTGTCCCCCTCCCTGTGTCGGTGCTGCAGGCGCTGTGGACGCGGGACGGCAGGGCCGTGGTGTACCCCTGCCACGCTGTCATCGTCGCCCTGCTCCTCGAGACCGCTGAGCAGAGGTTCTTCCTTGGCCACACAGACAAGGTGAGTGTAACCCTTGCAAGCCCTGGTGGCAGCCCTGTTCTTGCCACGCTTGCCAGCTCTCCTGGGCTCCTCTCCCCTGGCTCTCCCCGCAGGTGTCGGCGCTGGCGTTCAGCGGGAGCAGCGCCTTGCTGGCCTCGGCACAGGCCGGGCCCCGCAGCGTGGGGCGCCTCTGGGACTTCCCCACGGGAACCTGCCTCTGCCTCTTCAAAACCTACCTGCAGTCCCTCGTGTCCCTCAGGTGGGTTTTGGTGGGTGTGCAGCCTTGCAGCACACGGCAGCTTTTCCACGCTAGTCCTGTGTGATGAGCCGGGGGTGAATTACAGCTGCCGGTGTTGGTTGCTGAACCTGCTGGTAGATGGCCTGGATATGCTGCCAGCTCTCTCCTGAGCTTATCCCTTTCAGGTCTTGCTGTCTCCCCATCCCCACAGTTTGTCTCTTTTTATGCCCTGTGGGGATGAACTTGGGGTACAAGGAGCTGTTTTTTCACTGGGTCTCTCTTCTTGCAGCTTTTCCCACAGTGGAGCTGTTCTGTGTGGTGTCGGGAAGGATGGGCACAACAAAACGGTGAGAGCTGGCCCTGGGGCTGGGAGGTTTCCCTCAGAGAGCTGTTCTCCCAGATTCTGTAGTTATTTTCCAGGCAAACCTCTCCTCTGGGCTTTCCTAGACATGTTTTTGGGGGACATCCCTTTCTCCGTAGCTGCCTAGAGAATATTTCCCCTGTGCCTGATGCTTGTGGGTATTCCTTAGCTGCAAGCAAACAAATCCTTTTTGGAAGCAGCTGGAGAGACCTGCTGGGGTAGTGCTTTTGGGGCTGTTCTATCCCTGGAGTGGTCCCAGCTAGGACCCAGGCAGGGTGATGGGATCGTATCTTTATTTGCATTTTGCATTTAGGGCAAGATGTGAGGTGAAACATTCCAGCTCCAGGCATCACTGTGGGAAGGGATGCCGGGCACTGGAGCTGCCACCCACCTTTGTAGCTGGGGATGACGCAGATCCCACGTGTAGCAGTCAAAAATAAACTTGTTCCGTGGGACTGGGGGGGGTTTGTTTTGTCAGTGGAACTGTTTTTCATCCACTGTTTTCATCCTTTAGTGACGACCATCAGCAATTAGCTGTGCCATCACTAAATGAAGGAAAAACCACACAGTGCTCTGTGTTTTTCCCAGCTTGTGGCAGCGTCCTGGGATCCCTGTGGGAGCTGGGCAGGTGGGATCAGTGGGGTGAAAGCAGGGTGGGAGAATGGGGGTGCTGGGGGAGCACCTCTCCCAGGGTGATGCCTCAGCCCATCCCAGCCTCTGAGGTGATGGTGGGTTTGGTTTTAACACCGTGCTGGAATGCTGCATTCCTGCAGGCACTGCCCCTGTGCTGTAGGCAGAGGGTTTGACTCTTGCCCCCTGGTGATGGGCACTGAGGGCACACAGAGCTGTGCTGCAGCAGTGGGCACGTGCTGCCTCCCTCTCCCTCAGCCCTGGGACAGCTTCTATAGCCCAGCAGGCAGGGTTCCCACTGCTCTGTGGATTTTCTTTCCAAGTCTGAGCCCCGTTGCCAGGCAGCCCTGGGATTTAGAACCTCTAATTACGGATTGCAGACAAGGATATTGCCACGAAGCTTTGCAAAGCTGTTGGACTGTCCTAAACCCTCTGTGCAATGGGTTTTATTTCCCTGCTCCAGCTCTGTTACCAACACTTCGTGCCCAGCTCTGGAGCAGCTGCTGGATGAAAAGCTCTTCTGCTGCCAAGGTTTTGAGCAGCTCTCCCATCATTTTCTTGCTTCAGATGATCGTGGTGTGGAACACTGCTCAGGTGACCCATGGTGGAGGTGTGGCTGTGCTGGCCAAAGTACACACAGATGTGGACATCCAAGCCATGAAGATTGCTTTCTTTGATGATACCAGGTAGTCTGCCAGGAAAATAAATCCAAAGTATTGATTCTTAGATACTGGGAAGAAATTGTTCCCTGTGAGGGTGGGGAGGCCCTGGCACAGGGTGCCCAGAGAAGCTGTGGCTGCCCCTGGGTCCCTGGCAGTGCCCAAGGCCAGGTTGGACACTGGGGCTGGGAGCAGCCTGGGACAGTGGGAGGTGTCCCTGCTCATGGCAGGGAGTGGAACAAGATGACCTTTAAGGTCCCTACACCCCAAACCACTTTTATTCCATAACTGTGGCATGGCTGGGGGGGGGGAATCGTGGTGCTGCAGCCATCTGGTTGCCATTCCTGTTCTCAGTCCTGGCTGTCAGTAGCCCTTGGGACACTGCTCTTCCCCCGGGGGGCCTGGGGAGCCCTGCCCTGGTGCTCAGGCCGTGTCTCCTGGGACAGGATGGTGTCGTGTGGCCGGGACAACATCAGGCTGTGGCGAGTGCGGAGCGGAGCCCTGCGCTCGTGTCCCGTCAGCCTGGGCGAGTACCATTCCCTGGATTTCACTGACCTGGCCTTCGAGGAGGGGCCTGGACCCGAGCAGGAGCCAGAGGACCGTGCACTGTAAGGGTCTGTCACTGTCACCTGTCTTGGGCAGCCTGGCAGGAGGGAGCTCTGCATATCTCCCTTGCTCAGCATTCCCCTCGAGCACAGTGTTTTGCTGCGGTTCTCCCTCAAAATACAGCTGCCTTCTCTCCCCACTCAGCATCTGTCACCTCCCAGAAGGGATTTGGCTGCTTGCAGAACAGCCTCTTTCCTCTTGCCATGCTGCTGTTCTGCCATATTTAGTGGCTCTCTCCCCACCTGAAGCTCTCTGTTGGATTCCCGGGGCAGTGGGAGGAGCTGCCTCTCGCTTACAGACACACACTTTGTTGTTTTATTTTAATCATCAAAGCCAGGCCTTTGTTGCCATCACATGTTGTCCAACAAAGGCAGAGCTGTCAGCTCAGCCAGCCTGTGGCAGAGGGAGGCTCCTTTCTGGGGTTTATGGCACGCTTTTAGGTCTTTTGCTGATTTCTGTTCCAAAGGGTCAGGAAACCAAATAGGGAGCTCTGACTTCCTTGGAGGTGTTTGGAACACTTGGCCACCTTGTTTACCTCTTATATCACAGTGAGCCAGGATTGCTTTACACAAAACAGTTGAACAGGTAAACCAGGCTGGTTTTTTTTACTAAAAGCAAGTCTCTCTACTGGTTTTTTTTTGTTTTTTTTACAGCTTTGTGTGCAGCAGGAGTGGCCACGTGCTGGAGGTGGACTACAAGAACGTCTGTGTGCGGAGTGCACGGCGCCTGCTGCCTGCACAGCCCCAGGGGGATGGGCAGGAACAGGCAGGGAGCAGCTCAGGTGGGAGCAGGAGCAGGCAGGGAGCAGGAGCAGGCAGGGAACAGCTCAGGTGGGAGCAGGAGCAGGCAGGGAACAGCTCAGGTGGGAGCAGGAACAG
>VZTR01024072.1:10611-31147 GCA_013400775.1 Chaetops frenatus
GTAAGGGAACAGGTAGGGTGGGAGCAGGAGCAGCGCAGGGGGGGGAGCAGGCAGGGAGGGAGCAGGAGCAGGCAGGGAACAGCTCAGGTGGGAGCACCTGCAGACAGGGAGAAGGGGGAAAACCAACCAGGGACCACTTCCACCACCATCGAGGTCAGAAATCTGCTCAAACCAACCAGTTCTTTACCTACTGCTGAAGGATTATTTTTGGGGTTGATTAGATCATTGCTATTTGCCTCTTAAGGACTGCAAATAATCTTCCTTAGTGCAGCAAAGTATCATTTTAAGAAAGATTTTAGCATTTTAAATGCTGATTGCACTTTCAGAGAAACACTACTTTTAGAAACATGAAACAAGGTCTTCATTTGCTGATGGGAGGCTTAATGGAGAGATGGAAAAAGAACTAAGATTAAGGAAAAAGATGAATTTGGGGATTTTTTCATTATTCAGCTGGTGCAGGGTGTTCAGGGAATCTTTGTTGCTGTACATTAAGTGGAGCAACTTTCAGCTCTTCCATTAACTTGAACAGCGGGAAGAATTCACTTTCAAGTGTGATTGCTCTGATATCTTAAAACTTAGTGCATAGTTTGCTTTGGCAAATTGAGCTAATTAATCTGTAATGTGGCCTTTGAGAGGTGTGTAACTGCAGTTCTCACGTCACGGGCAAGAATGGGCCCAAGAGGAGATGAAATGAGGTCCTTGGTGCCTCCTGGTCTCAGTGCTGGCTCTGACTTATGGCCTTTATATCTGAATTAAAGTTGGGTATTGGGGAAAATTTCTTCACTGAAAGTGTGATAAGGCATTGGAACAAGCTGCCCATTCTGTCCCTGGAAATGTTCAAAAGACCTGTGGATGTGGCACTTGGGGATGTGGGCTGGTGGTGGGATAATGTTTGGACTCAGAGAGGTTTTCCAACCTTAATGATTCTGTGAATCAAAAACTCCCAGTCTGTGGATCTGGATCTCCCTTCTGCAGGGAGCACGTGGGACATGGAAATGAAAGGGTTTGTTCCTCAGGCAGTTGATCTGGGATATCCTTTGCCACAGGATCAACTGCCTGAGGCCAAAATATGGCAGGGGTAGGAATTTTCTGTGCGTGGCAAGAGTTTCACAATGGTAAAGAGGAATTTTGAGCCCTGAGAAGGGCTGGCTGAGACCCTCCAGTCACTGTGGGGTTCCTGCCTCCTCCTCAGGCTCCAGCTCCTGGAAGGGCCCCCTCTCAGGCTGAGTTTTTTAGTTTCAGCTGTATAAGGAGGTGTTGTTTTTTGGGTTTCCAGGCCCTGGGATTGCTATAAACAGCATCAGCATGGCCTTGACCTTCTGTGCCACAGGATCAGAGGATGGCTACATGAGGCTGTGGCCACTGGACTTCTCAGCTGCTGTCTTAGAGGCAGGTGGGTAGAGGTGGGAGTGGTGCTTCTCCTGCTGCAGATGCAGAGCTCCACTGGCACAGCTCCCACAGCAATCCTCATGAGTGAGGGCTGTGTTATGTGTGCTGCCTCCTGGGCTGGCTGGCTTGGAAGTCTTCAGTGGCAATAATTCATCTTTGTTCTTGTAATTCATAGGGGAAAGGCAGGATCTCCCAGGAGGGAACAGATTTTCCAGCTTGATTTCTGTGCCCTTGTAGCCACGGTTCATTCCTCCATGAAAAATTAGGGGAGAAGTGGAGTAGTTCTTGATTGTTTTGATTTTTTTTTTAAACACTCACCATTATAGCAGAGCCCAGGGACTTTAGGAAGGGCAGGGACTAATCTCTCTAATCTGTCACTAAACACACCTGCAAGTATTCAGCCTGCAGGTTATGAGCTACTCATTCCTGTGGGCGTTGCTTTCCTAAACGTGGATCTGCAGCTGTATTCCTGCTGCTCCTTTTCCAGAGGATTTGTTGACTCCTGTGTCTTTCCCCAGAGCATGAGGCTTCAGTGACTTCTGTCTGCATCAGCCCAGACAGCCACAAAGTCCTGTCCACGACAGCTACTGGGAATCTGGGCTACCTGGACATCCAGGCCCGGGACTACAACACCCTGATGCGCTCTCACAAGGACTCTGTGCTGGGGTTCTCCGTGGAGGGGAAGTGGAAGCAGATAGCAACAGTGTCCCAGGACAACACCATCCGAGTGTGGGACCTGGCCTCCAGGCAGCAGGTGGGTGAGACAAGAGGCAGGAGGTGTCTCGTGTTTGTTAAGAGTCTTCCTGGTCTCTGTTTGGTCCAATTACCAAAGTCACAGAGCCCTCCCTGAAGCATGAGGGGCACCATGGGCAAGAGACCCTTTGGAAGTACAGAGTTCTGAGATATTGTTACACAAAACTATTTCCTTTTCCTCCATCTTTTGAATAATTGCATTTTAGCACAAACCATAACACCCAAGGGCTTCATCCAAAGACCCAAAGACCCAGGGCTTCACTGGGCTTTGGATCCATCCAGGCAGGAGCAGGGACTTGCCTGTGGTGGTGATGTGAGGCTGATCACTCGTTGGGTCCTGCTGCAGCTCCAGTTCTCTCCAGCTTCATGCCTGTGGTGTCTCTTCCCTGCAGCTGTATGACTTTTCAGCTGCAGAGGAGGCTCCATGTACCGTGGCCTTCCACCCCTCCTGGAAGGTCCTGGCCTGTGGCTTTGACAGCGGCGTGGTGCGAACCTTCAGCCTGGCTGCTGCTGACCTCCTGCTGGAGCACAAGTGAGTGAAGTGGGAGCTACACTGGGCCTGACTGGGTGTCCTGGTGATGAGACAGAGCCACGGGGATAATCACGGATCTCAACAAGCCTCAGGTCGCAGCTGGGTGGGTTTGGGGCAGATCCCGCTGTGCCGAGGCTCCGCGGGGTGAAAGCCCAAGCTGTGAAAGCCATGAGGGCTTTCTTTGTGACTTCCCAGTGGACAGCAGTAGGAAAGAGCTTGTCCTAGAGAGCAGCTGGGCAGGGAAGCCTTGTGAGCCTCAGTGTGGGATTTGGAGGATGCTCCAAAGGGAGAGGGAGTGGGTTCCGTCCAGGCTGAAGTGCTGGGCTTGCTGCTTGGGTTTTCTGACAAGCTGAAGTGTTGTTGTCCTGGGCTGCTACAGGTGGGTCCTGCTCTGTTCCTGATTAATTTATCCTCCTGGGTTCTTCACCATGTTACACTCACCATCACCACTGTCCCCTCTGTCTGTGATTGCTTTCTCTCTTCCCTGTTTCCATGTTTGCTGCTCTCTTTCAGGCAGCACCGCACCGCCATCACCGGGCTGACCTTCTCTCCAGATGGCAATTTGATGTTCAGCTCCTGCTTGCAGGGAACTCTGGCTCTGTACAGCTTTGGGGCACAGAAAACCCAGGTTCTGAGAGTCCTGGGTAAGACTCTGGGGTTGGGGTTGCCTTTCTTTTTTTTATTAGCACAGATATCCTGACACCAGAGCCAACCTAAACTCGGCCTGCTCAGAGAAATAATTCCCAGTGAACCTTCTGAGCTTTGTCATTTCCCCCTGCACTTGGCTCTGCTGAGGCACCTCCAGTCCTGGGGTCAGTTCTGGGCTGCTCACAGGACAGACACTGAGGGGCTGGAGCATGTCCAGGGAAGGGAACAGAGCTGGGAAAGGAGCTCTGGCCGGAGAAAAGGAGGCTCAGGAGGGACCTTCTGGCTCTGCACAACTCCCTGACAGGAGGGGACAGCTGGGGGGAGGTCGGGCTCTGCTCCCAGGGAACAGGGACAGGACAAGGGGAAACGGCCTCAAGCTGGGCCAGGGGAGGGTCAGGTTGGATATTGGGGAAATTCCTTCATGGGAAGGGTGCTCAGGCACTGGCACAGCTGCCCAGGGCAGTGCTGGGGTCACCATCCCTGGAGGGATTTAAAAATTCATATGGCACTTGGGGACATGTTTTAGTGGACTTGATGATCTTAGAGGGCTTTTCCAACCTTGATGATCCTGTGATTTCTGTTTGTACCCTCTGTGTGAGCAAACCCCAGTGACTGCCAGCACTTCCCTACCTGTCCTGATTCAAACCCTCTCATCCTGCTGGTGTGATGATTTCATGAATGTGCCGGAGTCACAGAGATTTATTCATGCCCAAGCCCTGATTCTTTCCATTCTGTGCATGTGCAATTTAATTTAAGTGGATTGTTGCCCTAATCCTGCCTGCAGCAGAGCTGCTCCGTGCTGGTGAATGGAGCTGGTAAAGAGCTGGAGGCAGGGCAGGGGCAAGGCAGTTTGGAAAAATTAGTGTCACATTTAATGCACTCTCTGGAAATGAGTTGTGGCAGCACAAGCTTGGGCAGTGAAAGGGAACTCTGATTTTTATAAAGTGCAGTATTGCACAAAGAGGAGGAACCTGCCCCAGGAAGTGTGCAGGAGAGGGAATAGGGGCTTGGAGAGATCAGGAGATTTGTCCAGAATCACCCTGGTTTGGTGTCAGTGCTGCAGCTGGACCTTCACATGGTGACTCTGCTCTCAAACTGTATTTGCTGCCTGGTCACGTTCCAGGGACAGAACAGTGGAATTATGGTCATGGAATAAGTAGAGAGAATTGCTGTAATTTCTGTGATTTTCAGACCTCTGGGTCTCTCTGCCCTCTGGACTGACATCAGTGTGGTGGTATTCAGCACTGACCTCATTCTGCTCTGGGTTCAGACACCCAGGCTGCAGCTGAGATCTCACGGAGCTCCTCATCACAGCCTCTTGTAACATTAAAAAATAAGCCCTAAAATCAATTTTATTCCTTTGACTTTGTTCTCCTCTCCTTGAAAACACTGCATGTTCACTCAGGCAACAAGCTGTGCATCTCAACCTTGTCTTTGAGGTGGTTCACTGCACGCTCTGGGTGTGTAGGTAAAATCTGCAGGGTCTCCCACAGCACAGGTTGCTTTTTTCTCAGGCTGCAGGAGAAGCTGCTGCTCAGCAGCACCATCAGAGTGGGCTTTGCTCCTCCTCACTGTCTTGCTGTGTCCCTCAGGCAATGTGGTGGCCCGGGATGCTGGGAGTGGCGTGGACACTCTGGTGGTCAGTGGGGACAGTCACCTGCTGGCCTTCGTGGGGCCCTCCAGGTACATCGTGACAGTGATGGAGGCCTGCTCACTCGATGAGGTACCCAGCAGACTGCCCTCGTTCCTGGGGGGACAGGGGTGTCCCCTGGAGATTCCACAGGCAGCACCCAGGGAGGTGGATCAGGGCGTGGGGCACCAGCTGGCAGTGAGCTCCCTGTTTTCCCTTCTGTGAGACAGAAATAACAAACTCTTTTCCTCTGGCTTCGTTCCCCTCCAGAGAGATCATTTCAGAGACTGTCAGCTCTCACTTCTCTCTGTGAGCTGCTCTCCTGGGCATTGCCTGTACCTGCAGCCCCTCATTCAGTGGGCAGGGAAGGGTCCAGGGGACTCCATAGCCTCGTGTGAGGAGCATGGGAGCAATCCTGAGGCTCCTGCAGTGTTTGTTCAGTGGCTCCTTGTTCCACAGCTGCTGAGGGTGGACATCAGCATCCTCGACCTGCACAGCACCATCCTGGACTCTGCAGTGAAGGTCTGCTTTGGTCCTGTATCTCAGGGGGAGCTCCTGGTATCCACTTCTTCCAATAAAATCCTCGTGCTTGATGCAAAAACTGGACAGCTGGTGCGAGAGGTAGGACACTGAAATTCATCCACCAGGTCTCCTGGGGGGGCTGGGCACTTGGTGTCCCTGTGGGAGGTTAAATGAGAGAAAAACTCCTCCTGGAGCTGCCAGGCCTCAAAGAAACACAAGTGGGAAGCCTGCAGCTATCCCAGTGTGCTTGTGCTCAGGGTGAGCCTCAGCTCGTCCTTGTTTTCCACACTGTCACACTGCTGTTCTCTTGCTGAAGTGTAAATAAGGATATCAACCAGCTCAGCTGAGGCTGCTGGTGCCATTTCTTGTCCTCAGGTGTCCCCTGTGCACAAGCTGAGCTGTTCTTCCTTGGCTCTGAGCAAGGATGGCCAGTACCTGCTCACTGCTGGCGACAAGGTCATCAAAGTGTGGGATTATCGGATGCGCTTCAGCATCAACTTCCAGGTACTGCCCACACAGGGAGGGAAGGGGGAGGTGTTGCACTGCTGAATCCCCAGGGAAGAGAGCAGCAAATGGGCTTTGTGTGACTTGGCCCGGTGTTCCCAGTGCCGGTTTGCCCAGCAGAGAAATGCAGCCCTGTCATCACATTGTAACAGTGCCCGGCAGTGGGCACAGGCTGGGGCTGCCAGAGCACCCCAGTGAGACCCTCTGCAAAGGACAGAGGGAGGTGATAGCTGTGCTAAGGACAGGGCCACGTAGAGAGGAAATGGTTCACCAGGGCTTCAGAGGCAGGATAAGGCTTTGGACTCCTCATCTTTTGCTTCCTTCTCCGAATGAGCGTATTGGAGATCAGCCCACAGGTGTGAGCACTGTAGGTGTGATAGATCCTCTCCTGGACCTTCTGCTGAGGCCTGCAGACCCTGGCTGTGCAGGACAGGGAGTGGAATAACCCGAGCCTGGCAGGACAGGTGGTGATGGGGGATTCAAGGTGTGCTCTCTCCCAGGTGTTCATCGGCCACTCGGAGCCCGTGCGCCAAGTCGCCTTCACGCCGGACCAAGAGCACGTGGTCAGCATTGGGGATGCCATCTTCCTCTGGGATTTCCTAGCTCTACCTCCACTCAGGTCATCCTCAGCCAGGTAATGGTGCTGGGCAATGCCTTCCCTGTGTCCCTCTTCCCTGCCCCAGCCCTGTGTGACTCCAGTCTCCTCACCTTGCCAGGGCTCATTCTCCCGTGTCCACTCTGCCACTGAGGTCAGGTGAGTTTGCCTCTTCCCACGAGTTGTGCTGGCAGCTTTTCCAGAGGGTAGGGATTTGGGGGGGGTGGTTCCTTCCCTGAGGGAGTCATGTAGTGGGGGGGCAAACCAGCTAATTAGCCCTGAAGGACAATGTCAAATTAATTGGCACCTCTCAGTCTGCCTAGGTGGGGATGTTCTGAGCAGAGCCAGTCTGGGCTTTCTGGTAGGTTTTCAACTTTCGCCTTCTGTCTTTCTCTGCCTCCATCTCCTCTGTCTTCTTTCTCCCTCACTGTCCCTCTCTTTCTTAAAAGACAGAGAAGTGGCTTCTCTGGAAGCTGGAAAACTGAGCTTGGAGGTGTCACCATGCAGAAGGATGAGGAGCATGGGGTGAAGGGAGTGACACCAAGCCTTTTCCTTTCCCAGGCAGCAGCTCTGAGCAGCCCAAGGATGTCTCTGAGACCCCTCGGCAGACAGTGCCTCTTCCATTGCTGTCCTCCCCACCATGTTTGGACATCAGCTCTGCCCACCCAGCAGCATTTCAAAGTAAGAGGAACTGCTTGCAGGAAAGGGAAAAATTAAAGCTTGAGGAAAAACTTGCCTAGTTGAGGAGCGTCCTTGGAGCCACCCTTGCCTGTGATCCCTTCTGGCAGACTGACAGACCAGTCTGCAGTTCCTTCCCCTAAGCTGGGCAAAGCCCAGAGGTGCTGGGGTTCAGCACCCCTTTATCCTCTGCTCTCCTGAGCAGCTTGCACAGCTCCTCTGGCTGTGCTAAACACCTTGTTGGTCATTCCTAATAGGAATTGTCTGCTTTGCCCTCCACCCTAACAGCTGGACTGTTCCACAGAGCAAGGGAATGACACTGCCAGAAGTCAAGGGGTCAGGCACACATGAAGTGGTCCTGAAGGACGTGGATGGCTCCATCTTCCCACTGATTTTTCTCTCCAGGTATTTTCTCCGAGTCAGACAGGGAGGAGGAAGCAGATCTGCCAGGCAGCAGCAGGAAGGTGCCAGATGGGCACGGAGATGCCTCAGTCCTTGTGGTGGAATCAGATGGGAATGAGGAAGCTGTTGTGAGGCCCAAAGTGAGGCAGGAGAGCCCGAGGTCTCCTGATAAACCAGCAAATGGTGAGTCAGGGATATTGCCAGCTTGTATAGAGCTACAAGCCTGCATGGCAGCTTGGTCTATCCCCCAAAATAAAAAATATCATTATTATTATGATGCAGAGAGACCCAGACATGTGCCCTGAGCTGTGAGGTGAGAGGCAGCAACATGTTCCTTAGGAGTTTTCCCTTGGGCATAACCTTCCAGGGAAAGTCAGTATTGAGCAAAGCTCACATTGATCCCTAAAACTGCTCGTTTTTCTGGCTCTTTCCCTGCTGCTGCCTCTGGACACACCAGAAGCCTGTCTTCAGCCTGGAGCCAGTATCATCTCTGAGTGGCACGTCCCATTAAATCCAGCTGCAATTAAAGCTCCCAACGCCTCTATTAATAACTGCACAGCCTGGGAGCTGCAGCGGTGTGTGGCAACCTGCCAGGAGCAGGCAGCTGCCAGTGCTCAGCCCCAGCAGGATTTGTTGGAAAACCTCAGGACAAAACTGCTCCTGATGCTCCTGTTACAGGCCTGGAGCTGTGGGGCTTGTGATTTCACAGGGATGCTCAGAGCAGGAGGTGTGGGTATCCTGAGGCTGTTTGCAGTGTGGTGTGGCTGAGTGGGAAAGGAGCTGACCCAGGGAATGGCTGGAGCTGTGTCAGGCTGGAGAGCAGGGAAAGGTTCTTCCCCCAGAGGGTGCTGGGCACTGCCCAGGCTCCCCAGGGAATGGGCACAGCCCCGAGGCTGCCAGAGCTCCAGGAATGCTTGGACAACACTTTGAGGCACAGGATGGGATTGTTGGGGTGTCCTGTGCAGGGCCAGGGGTTGGACTCATGGTCCTTGTGGGTTCCTTCCCACTCGGGATATTCCACATGTGACACTTGCAGCCTGATTTTTGCCCGCTTTGTGTTCACACATGCACAGCAGCTGAATATCAGCCAGCCAAAGCCTGGGTGCTGCTCCCAAACCATTCCCAGGAGCAGCATCACATAGGTGCTGTTTTCTCCTTTGTGTGGCAGAACCCAGGCAAGGGACCAAAACTCCCCAGTCCCAATGTTCCATCCGCCCGGATTCCTACCGGCATTTCACTCCTCGCTTCAAGGCATCAGTGCTCCCCCAGGTGAGACTTGTGCTGCTTACCAGGTGGACAACAGGCATTTTGGGGCTGGGGTAGGTGGATTTTCCAAATTGTTTCCATTTTGTTCTCTGTTGGAAAGCAATTTGGGAAATACACACCTAGGCTGATGTTCAGTGAGAAATCCTGACGTTAATTCCCTGTTCTCCTCTACATGTAACTCTTCCCAGACTAGTAAAAAGTGAGTTGTGCTCAACTCTCTTTGTGTTGCCCAAATCTGCATACATTTTTATTCAAAAGGAGTGGAAATGGCATGTGCTATTGAGAGTGAAAGACGAGTGAGCAATGGAGTGATTCACTGTGCTCCCATATTTGCGAGCAGCTGCGTTGGCAGAGCAGGCTGGGGAAGGCAAATCCACAGAGTGTGGTGAGGAGAGACAAGGCACAGCTCCTGCTCTGTTAACAAACACAGCAGCAACAAAACAGAAAATTAACTCAGCCCTTCCCTAAGCTCTGCTGCTAGTGCTGGGAGAACAGCTACAATCCAGATTTCACCCCCAGTCCTCTCCTCTGTCCCTCCACCTGGCAGCATTTTCCCCCCAGTTCTCTTCCTGTTGAAATATCTGCATCCCCAAAGTCAGCCAAACCCATGGAGCTCTCTCCCAGTGGGATTAGCAGCTGCTCCTCAGCTGGGCACTTGCTGCCAGCCTGTTTTGTGCCCTATCTGAAAGCATCTGTGCCTGGCTGTGCTGGGGCAGTGTCTCTTTTGTTAGGGAATATTCTTTGTCTCTTCCATTGTGGAATTGTGTGAGTATTGGCATGGATCTGTGTGGGATGTGTGTTTGAGGACAGTCATTTTTTCCTGTGTGGGTGTTCATGCACCTGACCAGACCATTCTTCCAGAGATTATTTTAAGCCAGTGTCTGTTTTTCTTGCAGAGTTTCTTGTCTCCTCCAGCAGGCAGTGAGGTGCTGAAGCTGAAAGCAGTGATTGGCTACAATGGGAATGGCAGAGGGAATATGGTGTGGAACCCAGATACAGGTACACTGGGAATGCTCTGGAGTGGTGGGATGTGTTGCCAGAAAAGCTGTGACTACCTCTGGAGCCCTGGAAGTGTCCAAGGCGAGGTTGAACAGGACTTGGAGCAACCTGGGATCATGGGAGGTGTCCCTGCCCGTGGCAGGGGGTGGAACTGGATGAGCTTTAAGGTCCCTTCCAACCCAACCTGTGTGTGATTCTATTCTGAGATTCTAGAGGTGTGTACTGAGTGAAGTTCTGATCTTCTGGCTGTTGGGTTGGGATCTTTGCTTGAACACAGGGGTTCTTTGTGCTGATAAAATCCAGTAGCTCTTTGCTGTTGGCAAGTTGTAGTTTGTGGGGCAGACTCGGGCTCCAGCTGTTGAGTGGACAGAGCAGGAGGGAAGCTCCCAAAGCCCATCCTGCCTCCTTTCTCCAGCTGGAATGATGCCCAGCAGCTCTGCTTTACTCAGGTTAGGGAAAGTGAGATTTCACCCCGCTCCCATCCTGCTGCTGCTGAGCTGCGTCAAAGACCCAGCTTTGACGTATTAATGAATCACAGCACTTTGCACGTGGGTTGTGGTGGGGGCTGCGTGTGCAGCCTTCCCATGAAAACATCCCCTCTCCTCCCCCTCCTCTGCCAGGCTTCTTCGCCTACTCCTGTGGCTGCGTCATCGTGGTTGAGGACCTGCACTCAGGGGCCCAAAACCACTGGCTGGGCCATGCCCAGGAGATCTCCACACTCACCCTCAGCCACCATGCCCAGGTAGGAGAGGCTGCTGCTGCTGCCCCAGGTCAAGGCTTGTTCCTGTCACTTTGGGATGCCACAGTCTAAAATCCTCCCATTTGTCTGTTCCTCCTTCCGCCTGGAGGCTGTGGAGATTGTTTTGGGAGTCAGCTCTCTGGTGTGCTGGCTCAAAGTGGGGTGGGGAATGTCCAAAGAAGGGAGTGGAGCTTGGGAAGGGGCTGGAGCACAAGTCTGATGAGGAGCATCTGGGAAAGGGGCTCTGGCTGGAGAAAAGGAGGCTCAGGGGGGACCTTCTGGCTCTGCACAACTCCCTGACAGGAGGGGACAGCTGGGGTGGGGTTGGGCTCTGCTCCCAGGGAACAGGGACAGGAGGAGAGGAAACAGCCTCAAGTTGTGTCAGGGGAGGTTCAAGTTGAACATCAGGAAGAATTTCTTCATGGAAAAGATGGCCAGGCCTTGGAAAGGGCTGCCCAGGAGTGGTGAAATCCCCATCCCTGGAGGTATCCAAGGAGGGGCTGGACAATGGCACTCAGTGCTCTGGGCTGGGTGACAAGATGAGGATCAGTCACAGGTTGGACTTGATGATTTTGGAGATGTTTCCCAACCTCAGTGGTTCTGTGATTCTGTAAAGGCTGTTCCCTTCCTCTAGGTGATGCTGCCTTTCCCTCCTGCCATCAGCTGAGTGCTTGTTTCTCACAGAATGCTCCATTTGCCAACTTTAATGTGGAGCTGCAAAAACAGTCAAGACTCATGAGTCTTCTCTAATTACTTACACATTGTTCTGTTAGGTTCTTGCCTCTGCCTCAGGGAAGAAGGATGGAGACTCCCAGTGTCAGATCTGCATCTGGAGCACCCGGGATGGGGCCCACACAGCAGAGCTCTTCCACCACGAGACACAAGTGCAAGCCATGGCATTCTCCTGGGATGACAGGTTCCTTGTCACCATAGGTGAGCACTCCTGTACCAGCAGCTGTGGGTGCAGGGCTGCACCCCAGAGCAGACAGCTGGTGGCAGGAAGGTGCTGTGAGCACCAAATACCTGCCAGGTGTGCTGCAGGATCCTGGGTAGGAAGCTGTTCCGTGGTACCCTTGGGACAGCAGGGAATGCAGCAGTTACAGCTTTCTCCTCCTGACTCACTGGTGCTTCTTAAATCCCCTGTAAATGGTTTGTGGTTACTATTTATGGTGTGCAGAGGGAAAAACCTTCTTCTGGACTTGTTATTGCTGCCTAGATGGGCTTGGAAAGAAGTAGCCAGGCTCCCAACTGTGAGCCTCCTGCCAGGCAGCCATGCCAGCACAGGATGGACTCTCAAGCTGTCTGTTTTGTTCAGGCAGGGGACATTTAAAGGACAACATGCAATTAGGAAGCTGTTGTTTTGCTTGAGAGGGGACCTGGGGAGCAGGCAATAGGCTCACTCCAAGCTGGTGAGGCTGCCTTTGGAAAGAAAAGCAGCCTCTGCTGGAGAGAAAGGGAGCCTTGTGCTCTTCAGGGAGCAGTGTGGGAGAGGAGCTCTCCTCCTCCAGCTCTGGTCTGGGCTGCAGGGGAGGGAAAAGCTGAAAGTGTCCACAGAGTTTGTAGAGCCTGGGAAAGGCAGCAGGAGAGCACTGTCCTCCTGAGCTCTCTGGAAACTTGGGAGTTTTGCCATCACTGAGGCCAATGCCTTCTGCTCCCACCCAGCTGTGGTGGCTTCCATGGAGGTCAGCTCCCACCTCAGCTGGGACCCTGGCAAAGGTGACATCCCTTTCTTTGTCAAGACAGGGTTAGCCCTGAGTGCCCAGTGTCACTGCAGGGTTTGTGTGGGGCGTTCCCCAAGGTGTGCAGCAACTCCTGAGGATGAATAAAGAGCAGGAAAACTGTTCTGCCTGCTGCAATCCCAGCCCTGGCTGCTCCAGATGACCCCACTGCCAGGACAGGTTTGCTGCAACCTCCAGTGTGAAGTGCTGGGCCAGTTCTGTCTGTTCTTAACTTGGACAAGCAGCTGTGGTGTCGTGCAGCTTGTGCTGAGCACAGGAGGAGCTGTGTCCATGCCTGGAATGGTGTTTGGGACAGTTGCCTCCCAAGAGCTGGATGAGGGAGTGACACAGGTGATGTGTGTGTGCTGTGTGGATGCTTTTGAGCATCCTGAGGCTGCAGAATTCTTCCTCCTGTCTTTCCCATTCTCCTTAGGGGACTACGGTGACCAGACCATGGCTGTGTGGAGCACCCACACCTATGAGCTCATGATGTCCACTCGTGTTTTGGAGCCTGTCCATGATGTGGCCTTTAGCCCTGTCTCCCACCAAGGCCTGGCCTGTGTGGGGAGGGGAGCTGTGATGTTCTGGGTGTTGGAAGAGCAGGGATCTGCTGTCAGACTCAAGGTAAACCTTCCTTTTACCTTTTAAGATTTATTTTCAGCATCTCTGACTTAGTTTCCAAGCCCCTGGTGAGGGCTCTGTAAGAGCTGACGATTTCTCTCAGCAAGGTGATGTTGACTGTGCACAAGCAGCTTTTGGTTGTATTTGAGGCATTAACTGCAGGAATTGAGGGGAGAAGAATGTTTTTTTTTATTATTATTCTGAGGTATCTGAGCATGTTGATCCCCTTTGACATTGCTGGTTTTTGTGCTCTGGCAGGTTCATCGAGCCCCTGCCCCGGACACGCTGGGGCTGGTGGAGCTGACGTCTCTCTGTTATGGTGCTGATGCTCTCCTTTACAGTGGGACCAACTCAGGCCAGATCTGTGTGTGGGACACAGAGACCAACTCCTGCTTCATGATGTGGGAGGCTGATGAGGGCGAGATCGGTGGGTGCAGTGTCAGGGCTGTCACGTGTTGGGAAGGAAGCCATCAGCTTGCAGGCTTCCCATTTCAGCTGTGCTTGGAAAACCAGCTTGCTCTGTTGGATGCAAGATGTGTGGGGTGCCAATGGATCTGTGACCTGGGTTTCCTGGGGGTACTTAGAATCATTAAGGTTGGGAAAGGTCTCTAAAATCACCAGGTCCAGCATTAAACCATGTCCCTGAGCACCACATCCACCAAGCTGTTTGAATCTTTCAGGGGTGGTGACCCCACCACTGCTCTGGCCAGCCTACGCCAAAGCACCTACAGACCTCTGGTCTGTAAAACAGTGTTGGGCTGTAGAACTCCCACTGTCCTGCCCAAATGGTTGTCAGGAGCACCCTTGGGACGAGCACTGGACAGTGACAGGTGCCCTTCCTCCCCAGGTGTGCTGGTGTGTCGGCACAACCGGCTGGTGAGCGGCAGCAACGCCAAGCGCATCCGCCTGTGGTCCGTGGCCACCGTGCAGGAGCTGAGGCTGAAAGGGCCTGATGCCAGGTAGGAGCTCCTGGCCCCTCACCTGGCAACCCCCAGGAGCTGCCTGGGAGGTGGCTTTTCACAGACAGACACCACGTGCAACCACGCTGTTCCTGCTGCTCTCCATCTGAGCTTTTCCTCTCCATCACGTGACTGCTGATTCTTTCTGTCTGGATCTTTTGACTGAGTTTTTGCCCCAGGTGTAGCTGAACTCTCTTAGTAGTGGAAGTGGGTGTTTATCGTGCCTGAAGTTTTGTCAGTGGTTTGTAGGAATTCCTTTAGGAGAATTAGGGATAGTGCATTGCCTTTGTTTCTTCTCTCATGCTTTTGCATCCCCTATTTTCCTTCTTTCCTGTAAGAAGACAGTTGAAGTGCAAATCACAGAATCATGGATTGGTTTGGGTGGGAAGGAACCTCCAAGACCATCTCAGTCCAGCTCTCCACTTTTCACTATCCCAGGCTGCTCCAAGCCCTGTCCCACCTGGCCTTGGGCACTGCCAGGGATCCAGGGGCAGCCACAGCTTCTCTGGGCACCCTGTGCCAGGGCCTCCCCACCCTCCCAGGGAACAATTCCTTCCCAATCTCCCATCCATCCCTGCCCTCTGCCAGTGGGAAGCCATTGCCCCTTGTCCTGTCACTTCAGGCTCTTGTCCCAAGTCCCTCTCCAGCTCTCCTGGAGCCCTTTTATGCCCTGGAAAGGGCTCTGAGGTCTCCCAGGATCAACAACCCCAGCTCTCCCATTCACTGTTCCATGGACAGGAGCCCCTCATTGAACTGGGTTCATTAGAAAGCTGGATTTAAAGCAGGCAGAGTGGCTGTTCCAACATCTGAGCCAGTCCTTCTCCCACCCTGCCTTGCTCCAGGTCTGGCTCAGTCCTGCTGGAGCACGAGATCACCCTGGACGGGACGATTGTGAGCGCAGCCTTTGATGACTCCCTGGAGATGGGGATAGTGGGCACCACGGCAGGGACCCTGTGGTACATCAACTGGGTGGACAGCACCAGCATCCGACTCATCAGCGGCCACAAGAACAAGGTCAGAGGGGCTGGGCCTGCTTTGACTTTTGCTGTTGCTTCAGGGTATCTTTCTGCTACAGATAAAAAGGTTCAAATGGTAGGAAAGGAGGTATTTTATGGCAACTTGCAAATGCACTTTGCCTGGTTCTTTGTTTGGGGTTAGGTTTACTGTGCACAGTGCCTGGTCGTGCCTTTGGGGCTGGGTTTAGTCTTTCCCATTTGTTTTGTAAGGTTGGAAAAAACCTTTGGGATCATCAAGTCCAAGCACCATCCCAGCACCACAACCTCGTTCACCATTAAACCATGTCCCCAGGGGTCACATTCACACATTTTTTGAACATTCTTGGGTATGGTGACTCCACTACAGCCCTGGACAGCCGGTGCCTGTGCTTTACAACCCTTTCTGTGAAGAAATTCTTCCTAATATTCAATCTAAATCTTCCCTTGTGCAACTTGAGGCCGTTTCCTCTCATCCTGTCAGCCCAAAACCAAAGGACTGCACCTTTCCTTTATGTTCCATCTTGTCTGGTGTCTGCCATGAGCAGAATCCTGGGGGATGAAGGGGCAGGGGAACTGATGTGCTCTAGGCTGTGTAAGACACAGACTCTCCACTCCCTACCTTTTCCCTGGAGCAGGTGACCGAGGTGTGCTTTAGTCCTGACGAGAGTCATTGTGCCACATGTGGGGAGGATGGCAGCGTCAGGATCTGGGCTCTGGGCAGCACGGAGCTGGTGGTGCAGTTCCAGGTGCTCAACCAGGTAATTGTCTTTGTGGCACATCAATCCCTTCCACCTGGCACAGGGAAGTGTCCCCTGTGTCACCGGGTCTCTGCCAATTTCCTTGCAGAGCTGTCAGTGCGTGGCCTGGAAGCCTGGTCCCGTTGGGGTGTGGCCGTGTCCAGGTGAGAGCCAGCACGTGGTGGCAGGGTACAGCGATGGCACCGTCCGTGTGTTCAGCGTTTCCAGGACAGAGATGGAGCTGAAAATGCATCCCCACGCTGCTGCTCTGACAGCAATCACCTACTCCACCGATGGTGAGGCTGCCTGAGGTGACAGTGGGGACATGTGGCCTCGGGGAACGTGGCTTGGTGCTGCTCTGTGTCACCTGCCCAAAACCCTGGGGCCAGGGAGAGCCACAGAACCTGTCTCAGTGAGCTCTGGGGACTCTGCCAGCTGAGCACGTGGTGGATGGGAGCTGCACTGGCTCTGGGATAGCCAAGGGGTTTGGGTGCAACAAACACCTTTGGTTTATGATCTGTTTGGGGCTCCTCTTCAGTGTGGAGGTTTAATTGGTGTCTCTGAGACATCTCATCATACCCAGCCCTTGACTGGGGTGTTCTCAGCCTTTCACAGTGTTTCAGGGCACTGGTATCCCATAAACCTGGACCTTTCTCTTCTGGCCTTTTTCTCCTCCTACAAGAAGTGTCCCATTCCTTTCTCTCCTCTGCCAACAGGGGAAATGATCTTATCAGGGGGCAAGGATGGGATCGTGGCTGTCAGCAGCCCTCGCACTGGAATGACCATCCATGTCTTGGCTGACCACAGAGGCTCCCCCATCACCGTTCTCCAGTGCACCAGGAAGCAGGTGAGACCTCAGGAGCGAGTCCTCCATGTGCCACTGCACAGCTCTGGGAAGCAGCATGGCCAGCAAGTTTGTTCTGGTGTCCCTTGCTTTTCCTCTTTGGAAATCTTCCTCCATCCCCTCCAGCAACCTCTGATCAGTTTTTTTTCCAGGGATATATTCAGTGGAATAAAGCTCTGTGTGTTGCAGGTACAGCCCGAGTGAGGCTGTGCCTGCAGGGGGACCTTTGGTGGCAGTTGTTGACACCCTGCACACAGGTGTGACATGAACCTGTGCCACAGGCTCTTGGAGAGCAGGACCCCTCAGGAGCAGCCCAGGCTGTGAGCTTGCAGCCCCTGTGCCCCCCAAAAAGGCTCTCTGGCAGCCTGTAGCATTCCCTTGTGGAGCTGGGAAGACTTGGCTGTGCAGCAGTGGGATGGTTTGAGTACCTCCTTTGTCCTCTTCTTCATGGGGAGTGTTTTTCTTTTGCACAGCAGAAATGGGAATAATTTTCCCTAAGCTTTCAGGCTTTAAGATCATCCACACTGCAAGGCTGTGTTTCCTGGTAATCTGAGACTGAGGAAATCCTCCTCGATTTGAGGTGAAGGACGTTGTTAGGGGACACATGGTATTGGAAACAACTCCCCTAGGAGATGTGCAGATGCAGAGGGCGTCCCAGGGGAGAGAACTGTGTCATTCAGACCAGAGTTTGGGTTGGAAAAGACCTTAAAGATCATCAATTTCCACCCCCATGCCATGGGCAGGGACACCTCCCAGTAGACCAGGCTGCTCCAAGCCCTGTCCAGCCTGGCCTTGCACACTTCCAGAGATGGGCAGCCACAAACAGAAGTTAATCCTGGCTTAGATCCCCTAAACACAAGTCCCGTGTTCCCATGAGCTCCTGTCCCACTCTTTACTGTCCCCTTCCTCCAAAACCTCTGTCCCCCAGAGCGACAGGGTTGTGTTTGTGCTCCACAGTACCACGACCTCGGGGTGGAAGGAGGGGAGCTCTGGCTGGCCACCAGCTGCGACCGCCGGGTCAGCGTCTGGGCCTCCGACTGGCTCCAAGACAAGTGTGAGCTCCTCGACTGGCTCAGCTTCCCAGCTCCTGCTGGCCCCGAGGTGAGTGTGGCACCTGCCAGGCCCTGCCTGCTCCTGGCATGGGGCTGGACACCAGAAGAGATGGAGGAGGGAGGCACAGAGCTCCGGGAGAGTGAGTGCTCTGTGTTAGCCCTCTTCACAGAGTATCTTGTCAGTGCAGCTTGCTTGGGTGTGGAAAGAAACTGGAGCAGTGCCAGACTGCCCTGGAGCACTGACTTTTAAACATGAGGAGCCCTAAACTGCACCTGCAAAGAGCTGTAGGAACCCTGTGCCAGCACAGCAGAGCCCGGGCAGCAGCGAGCGTGGTGTGCAGGAGGGAGAGCTAATCACGAGCGTGCTGCTAATTCTGACACTCCCAAGGAGTGTGAATGTTCCAAGCCAGGAGTGTGGTGATGGCTTCCCAGAGCCAAGTACTCAGCCCTGGGTGTCCCTGCTGCTTGGCAGAAGCCTCTGGCTCCAGCTTCAGGGGTGGGGTTTGGGCAGCAGGACACCTGCTAGAAAAGCAGGAGGATTTCTGTTGGAGAGGATGGAGATGGTCCCTGGTGCAGGTGACACTGGCAGGCAGAAGGGAGCTGGGTGTTTTTTGGGGGCAAGAGGCAGTTCCTTAGCCTGGGTCCATACAGCAGCTGGGTTCTGTCAATATTTCTTCTGTTTATTCCCAAAAAGATGGATTTCCTCTGGCAAGAAACTCACTACCGCTCTCCCTAGAGCCTGAAGGTTTGATCTTGCACCCACTACCCAAGATCTGCCTTCTGGGCCCTGTTTTATTGTGTTAAACTGATCCATAACCAAATCCCAGCTTCAAGCCCATGCAGCAGTAATATCTCAGTGGGATTTCAACCTGTTGTGCCCTCCTGGGACCTGCTCGTACAACACCAAACGATTTGCTCCAGATTCCCATGGCAGGGTGTGGTTGTTCCTTGTTTTTCCTGAGCCTGAGATGGGAATGCAAGAGGGAGGGGGGAAGCATCCTTCACCATACTCGTGTCTCAGTGCTCCAACACTCACAGCCCTTGTGTCCCTCTACTCTCCTTTTTTCTCTCATTGATTGAAACAAGAGAATCCAGCCTCAGTTTTGTTGCCTTTGGTTTCCCTCCCCAGGGTCTGGACGGCCTCCCACCCAGCCTGGCTGCATTCTGCCCTTGGGAACACGGTGTCCTGGTCTACGTGGGCTTCGGGATGCAGAAGGAAGCTTTGTTCTACAGCCTGAGGAAGAAACAGGTACCTGTGTCCTGCCAGTGGGGGCTGGCAGAGCTGCCCTGTGTCACCCTGGCTCACAGGGGTGGGCTGGGCTCAGGCAGCTGCTCAAGGGAACAGATTTTCATCTTGGAAACTCCCGAGTGTGGCCCAGGTGAGCAGCAGAGCCCTGCCCCTGCCTCAGGCAGCATCCAGGCAGGCAGCCAGTCCCTGATCTCACTGGAGGGGAAGGCAGCTGGTCCCAGGAGCATTAACATTCTCCCCATTGTCTCCTGGATGCCTGGGGCAGCTTTCTGGGCTGTGCACCCTCAGCCTCCCCATTACCCTGCTTAGGGCTGTGTCTGGACAGCTCTGGACAGTGCCTGGAGCCCTGCTTTAATGGGTGTTTCTCTTGCTGGGCTGCAGGTGCTCAGGAAGATCTCCCTGCCAGCCTTTGCCACGTCCCTCAGCCTGTCCCCAGCTGCACCTTTCATGGCCATCGGCTTCGGTGGTGAGTGCTGGGAGTGCCTGGGCCCCTCCTTCTTCTGCCAGAGGGGAAACAAGTGTCCTTGTTCTTCGAAACAAGAGATATGTCCTCAAACCTGGCCGGGGAGAAACCTCCAGAGACTCCTGGGTCAGAAATGAGATGCATGAGCTCAACCCTGCTTGTCCAGGGGCAGGGTTTGTCACTGGAATGACGTTCTGGGCTGCCTCCATCTCTGTGGCTGTCTGTGTGAGCTGCAGCCTCTGAGGCAGCAGGGGGACAGGCAGGACCCTGCTGCTGGCAAGGGCAGCTCACTCCTGGAGCATTTTGGATCTGCCTGTCCTGTGTCACTCAGCTCAGTGTCTCAACTTGCAGCTCAGCAGGGGCGGAGAGCCTGGGGAGTGACTGGGAATGGGGCTTCTGGCAGGGAAAAGACAGGGAGAGGGTCTAGGGGTGAGGGGGAATGGGGCTTCTGGCAGGGAAAAAACATGGGGAGGGTCTGAAGGTGACCAGGAATGGTGCTCCTGCCTGGGAAATGAGATGGAGACGGTCTGAGGGGTGAGAGGGAATGGTGCTTCTGGCTTAGAACAAGACATGGAAATGGGGCGGGGAGTGACCAGGAATGGTGCTTCTGGCAGGGACTAGAGATGGAGAAGGGCTGTGAGTGACAGGGAAGGGCGGTCGCGGCAGGGACAAGCCCCAAGGAGCGGGTCTGGAGGGTGATTGGGGACTGTCAGAGCCTCCTGGGCCGGCCCTGAGCCGTTCCTCTCCCCAGACCGGCTGCTGCGGCTGCAGCCCTGCCCCGCCGGGGACCCGCAGGACTACGGCGGCCACGACGACACCGTGCACTTCTGCCGCTTCGCGCCCTCGGGCCGCCGCCTCCTCACGGCCTCGCACAGCGCCGTCCTCGTGTGGGAGCTCACGGGCGGCTGAGCCGGGCGGGGCCCTGGATCAGCGACGCTTCTCCAGCGGGGCCGCTCCGGGAAAGGCCCCGGCTCCGGCCGCAACCAGGCCCAAACCACCGCCCGCACGGCTGTGGCGGCGGCGGCGGCTGCGGCGGCGGCTGGCCCGCCTGCGGCCCTGCCCGGGCCTGGAATGTGTTTCACGGCGCCGTTGGCCGTTCGTTGCCGTTCAATGTTTTGTTTTTGTTAATAAACCATCGAAAAGGGGAGCGCTTGGAGGTCTCGGAGTGCTTGCGCCGCTAGGGGGCGCTGCGCCGGCCCGGCCCTCGCCGCTCTGTGGTGCGGCCGGAAGTGGGGGGGAGG
>VZTR01024072.1:31161-46176 GCA_013400775.1 Chaetops frenatus
GGCGGCGGCGCCGCCATGAAACGGGACGTGAGGATCCTCCTGCTCGGGGAGGGTGAGGGACACCGGGGACGCGGGGCCAGGGGAGGCTTCTCCGGCCCGGGAAGGCGGAGGGGGCACGGGGGTCCCGGGGGAGACGGTTATCCTGCAAGGGGAGGCGTGAGGGCGGGCGGGGGACCCCTCGTCACTGGCAGGACCAGGGGAGCGACCGGGCCCTCCCGGACCCCGTGGGTGTCATTGTCACCGGCTCCCATCGTGGCTCCCACTTGCCGCTGGCCTCGTCGAGCTCTGCTGTGCCTGTGGCAATGCCGACGTCCTCCCTTTATTTCCTAGCCCAGGTGGGGAAGACGTCCCTGATCATGGCTCTGGTGGGAGAGGAGTTTCCTGAAGAGGTGAGTGGGGAGGGGGCGCACACCCCCACCCTGGGCCCCCTCGCTGGGTGGGACAGCTGTGTCCCTGCTGGAGATGGGGCTGTCCGGGAGATGCTCACAGCTCCTGGGGCTGTGACAGCCACGGGGCTGGTTCAGGTGGGGTCAGTGAAGACCACACGGAGCTCCAGCTGAGGTGGCGTTTTTTCCTCAGTTTGTGCTCTGATCCTGACTTGCGGCTCTCTCAGCCCTGAGGAGGGTGTTGGTACTTCCCAGGGCCCCACTTGCTGCTGCTGGGCGTCTCTGTCACCAGCACAGAGCCCTGGGAAGGGGCCAGGCCCCATTCCCTGCCCCCTGGTCCCTCTGGAGATGGGTTTGGTGCTCCGAGCCCAGCTGTGCCCCTCGACAGCTTGATGTCCCAGCACAGCTGGGATAGGGAAATGGGACCAGCCTGTCCAGGCACATTTTCCCTGTGCTATCAGATGGTTTCTCCCGCTGCCCAGGAGCAGCTGGTGCCCTCCATGGTGTTGTGCTGGGCAGCATCAGCTCAGGGGTTCGGGAGTCCAGCCCTGCAGCCCTTCCCTGCTCCCAGCCCAGCTGAGCACTGCTTCCAGAGGAGCCCAGGGAGTGCCCTGGCCTTATCTCCAGCGGGATCAGGAGCTGCGTGTGAGGGAGCCAGGTGGAGGTTTCACCTCGAGGGCACTGCCTGTGCGAGGGCTGTAGTGCAGGGGGCTGCTGCAACCTGATGGGCCAAGAGCAATCCATGATCCACAGCTCATCCTGCCCTGGCAGTGGCCGTGCTGGGGTCTGAAGTCCCTTGTCACCTGTCCTGCTGGCTTTGCAGGTGCCCCCCCGGGCGGAGGAGATCACGATCCCGGCCGATGTCACCCCTGAGAAGGTCCCCACGCACATCGTGGACTACTCAGGTAGGGCTCTGTCCTGTCTGTCTCCTCTCCTTCCCTGCCTGGTGAGGGGCCTGGGAAGGGGTGCCCCTGCCTGGGCAGGTGCTGATAGCTTCATTCCCCTTCCAGAATCGGAGCAGACGGAGGAGGAGCTGCAGGAGGAGATCGCCAAGGTGAGCAGGGCTGGCCGGGATGGGGACAGGAGGCTGCGGCCCTCAAGGGACACATGGCTGCTCCCCTCCCCTTCCCATTAGCCACCCAGAAGAGAGGCACAGGCAGTTGGTTATCCACGGATTAATGCTCTTGGTTTGTTCAGAGGCTTGTTTAATCCTGCTGTGTCTTGTAAGCTGTTGTGTGGGGCTTGTCCAAGCCCTCCGGGGAGCCTCCAGAAGGAGAGCAGCGGGGGGCAGCTCGCTGCCTGCGGGGGATAGAGGAGGCTGGGGAGCAGATGTTGTGCTCTCAGCCTCAGGATGTTCCCCACGGACTCAGAAGAGGGAGAAACAGTTGCTGGGTTTGGGCAAGACCCCTGCTCCCTGCGTAGATCCCTGTGGCTGCCTGATGAAGCGGTGGCACGGAGGAGTTAATCTGGGAGCTGGAGCCCCTGGCAAGCGCTGGGCAGGGAGGGATGAGGGAGCCCTCAGAGCAGCCATGGAGGAGTAATTAAGTTGTCTGGCTGGGGTGGACCCAGCTGCTCTTTGCCCTGGGATTAGCCTTGACTCTGCAGACATGAGGACCTTTTAATTATGGATAATAAAACTGTCTCTCTCACGTGAGCAAAGCTGTTTAATCTCCCAAACCCAGTGGCTCACGGCCCACTGGGGAGGTGGGCACGGGGGTCCTGCTACCTCCACCCAGACAGCAGGAGTACACAGAAGCTTTAAATGGCTCCAGGAAATCCTGCCTAAACCCTTGTGTGTCCTCGGGATTAGCATTAAACTCTCTCCTGAAAGGACCAGTGATCCCTCCTGTCTGCTTCCGATAAAGCCTTGGTGCCAGTCCTGTCTGCACAGGGTTGGGAGGGGAGGAGGGCTGGGACAGGGGTGGTGTGGGAGGGGGATCTGGATTGCTGGGCATGGGAACAGCAGCTCCTGAGACAGAGAAACTTCTCCCAGCAGCTCACGGGCTCTGCTGAGGGCAGCCCAGTCAGGGGCTGTGAACGTGTCCATGCTCACGTGCACTCGGCCGCTGCGTTTCCCTGGCAGCTCAGCCAGCATTCCCTGCTGCCATGGCATCCCCTGCTGTCCCTCCTGTGGCAGGGACCCCCTCACCACCCTCTCCTGCTTCTCTTGCAGGCCAACGTGGTCTGTGTGGTGTACGATGTCACCAAGGAGGCCACCATTGACAAGGTAACGGGTCCCCACCACTGCTCCGCTCCAGCAGCAGGGCCAGAGGGGTTCTCAGTGCTGGGGTCTCTGTGGTGTGGACACGTACTGATGGCCCCCAGCCTCGTGGGGGATTTTGTGTCTGAGACCCCTGCAAGCAGAGGCTGAACCCTGCCCAAGCTTGCTCCCTCACAACAGGACAACAGGCTTGTTGCATCCTGGTGCTGGCACCCAGCATCCCTGGGCCTGCTCTGCCTGCTGGTGTGAGCAGATGGCTGCAAGGCCCTGCTCCTGCCTGCCTGGGAGCTGCCTCTCCCTCCCCAGGCTGTGCTGACAGCCCTTCCCCTCTGCTCACCTTCCAGATTCGCACAAAGTGGATCCCCATGGTGAACGGAGGACTTGAAAAGGGCTCCAGGTACCATATGGGGTGTGATCTGTGGGTGCAGAATTGGGGGATTCTGGGGGCTGTGGAGTGCCCACCATCTTCACCTCCTTCTGAGGGTACTGAGGGCAAAGCAGCTCCCTGGTTTAAACCAGGCCAGGTTGGACAGGGCTTGGAGCCCTGCTTTAATGGAGGTGTCTCTGCCCATGGCAGGGGTTGGGATGAGATGAACTTTAAGGTCCTTCCCAAACCAAACCATTCCAGGACTGTGGTTTGTCACTTAAAGCAGAAGAACATGGGGACTTTTCTCCACCAGAAATCCAATTGAGACAGGGGGTCACTGAGGAGGGATCCTTCTCCCACCTTGATCTCTGCCAGGCAGGGAGAGGAGGGTGCCAAGGGGGATCTGAGAGCACAGAAGCTTCAGTCTGTGTGTGGATCACTTGGGCAGAGGGCTGCTGTGCTGGATTAAGGGCTCCTGAACATGTTGTTGCAGGGTGAAAGCATAAGCAGGATCAGGCAGTCTGTCTCTCCAGATGGATGCTCCCGGCTGTGGGAGGCAGGAAAGCTGCTCTGGACCTTGCAGGGGAGGGCTGGGGCCTCCCTGGCCTGCCCATGAAAGCACCAATGGCTGGGACAGTGCTGGGACCAAGGGAGGGGTGGCCTCACTTGTGCTCTGTGTCTTCCCTAGAATCCCCATTATTTTAGTGGGAAACAAGTCTGACCTGCAGGTGGGCAGCTCCATGGAGGTCATCCTGCCCATCATGAACCAGTTCTCGGAGATTGAGACCTGCGTGGAGGTGAGGGAGCTGGAGGGGCTGTGCAGAGCCTCCCTGAGGGAGGGGTTGGAATGCTGGTCTGGTGGCAGTCAGGGAGCCCTGGTGATGCTGCTCTGCACAAGCCCCTGTGTCCAGGGCTTTCTGTCCTTGGTCCCTTGCAGGGAGTAGCTGTGTCTGCCCTCTGTGGCTCTCTAGCTGGAGCTGATGTTGGAGCTCCAAACAGGCCCTGTTGGCTCTGGGGCTGTGGAATGGGCACAGCAAAGCCAGAGCAAAACCCAGGAGATTTCCCCCTTTGATTTTTCCTCTTGGTGGACAAATATTGCTCTGTGCTTTGAGGCACAGCTAGTCTGGCTGAGGGAGATTGTATCATCCTCCTCCTGCCCTTTTCATCAGGGCTGTCTCTTCCTCTGAATCCCCAGTGCTCTGCCAAGAACCTCAAGAACATCTCTGAGCTCTTCTACTACGCCCAGAAAGCTGTGCTGCACCCCACTGCCCCACTCTACGACCCAGAGGAGAAGCAGGTGGGCTCCTGCAGGAGTCTCCTTCCCATCACGCTGCTCTGGGCTGGAGCTTTTGGAATGGAAGTGGAGGTTTGGGGTGACACAGACAGGCCAGGGGATCAGTGCCCATCTCCTGTGCTCAGTACAGCCAGCTAGGCAGACAGAGTCCTGCAAGCACCTGGGTGTGTTGGGGCAGAAGCCCCAACATGCTCCAGGCAGTGGAGGGAAGGGTGTGGGAGAAAAATTCCCCATGGATTGTCCTCTCTGACTTTAGGTTGGATATTGGGAAAAATTTCTTCATGGTAAGGGTGGTCAGGCACTGGCACAGGTGGAGTGGTGGAGTTACCATTCCTGGAAGGATTTAAAAGCTCCGTGGATGTGGCACTTGGGGACATGGGCAAGTGGTGGCCTTGGCAGTGCTGGGGGAACAGCTGGACTCAGATCTTGGAGCATTTTTCCAACCGTAGTGATTCCATGATTCCCACCTCCAAGGTGGCCTAGAAGTACAGGAAGGGAACCCTCTGTGTGTGGGGCTGCAGGAGGGAGGGCCAGGCTGTGGCTGGTGCTCTGTGATTGTCACCCTGGTTGGTCCTTGCAGCTCAAACCTGCCTGTGCTCGAGCACTGACCCGCATCTTCAACCTCTCAGACCAGGACAACAACCAGATCCTCAGTGATGATGAGCTCAACTACTTCCAGGTAGGGTGGCTGCAGAGCTGAGGTGTTCCCAGTGCCTGGGATTCCCTTTCCAGCAGGGGAAGCTGCACCTCTCCTGGCCCAGCCATCCCGTTCTGCTCAGTGCTTCTATGGCACAGCTAAAGCAGGGTGCATCTCTGAGCATGTGGGGTTCCATCTTCCTAAGATTGGGCTGAGTTTGGTCTGCCATGGGAAGACCAGGAGGCTCTGGAGATGTTTATAGAGTCCTAAATTATTGGGATGCTGAAGAACAGGTGTTTGGACAAGGCCTAAGGCAGAAATCCCTGAGTTGGGTGGATTTTCCCTCACCGAAACCCCATTCCTTGCCAGGGGAGAGGGAACCTGGTGAGACAAGGTTGTGCTGTCTGAGTGCTTTGCTGATAGTGGCCTTCATTCTCTTGGGAGGCAGAAGTCCTGTTTTGGGAACCCCCTGGCTCCCCAGGCCCTGGAGGACGTGAAGATGGTTGTGTGGAAGAACACGACAGACGGGGTGCAGGACAACGGCCTCACCTTGAACGGTAACAGCCCGAGGGCTCCCTGCTCCTTCCCAGGGGGTGGGGGCTCCCACCTCCTTCAGCACATCCCAGGGGGCCCTGGCCTTGGGCTGAGCCTCCTGGCTCTCATTCTGAGCCTAATTAGTCCCTCCTGTTAAAACAAGCCTGCTGTCCCCATGAGATCCCTCTGTCCCAGCAGTCTTCCCAGGGAAAGCATGGCTGAGGAGTGGATCCCCGAGCCTGACCTGACTCCACTGCATCTGAGCCCCCTGATCTCTCCTGCAGGCTTCCTCTTCCTCAACACCCTCTTCATCCAGAGGGGACGGCACGAGACCACCTGGACCATCCTGCGCCGCTTTGGCTACGACGATGAGCTGGAGCTGACAGATGACTACCTGTACCCACAGTGCGTGTGCAGGGCTGGGCAGGGGGGTCACATTCCCGTGGTGCCTGGCTCAGCATCCCCAGCACCTGGGCTGGATCCTTCCTGCACCCCAGGAGCTGCCATGGCCCCTTAGGCCAGGGCCGGGTTTGCTGTGCTTGCCTTCCCCTCGGGCAGGAGCTCACACGTGGGGTTGGGGACAAGTGCAGGCCTTGGGGCTGCTGATTTAGGGAGACAGGAAGGTGGGGAATGAAATCCCAGACTTTCCTTGACATCAGCATGGGGTTCTTGGAGGCTGCTCTGTCCCTGGCTGAGCGAGGCAGAACGGCTCTGTCAGGAGCAGTGAGCTGTCAGCACAGCCCTCATGGCTGATTGTGCAGCTGCTGTCTCTTCTCTGCTCCCTGCCACTCCGGAGATGGGGAGCTGGCAGGAGTGGAAGGGTTTGCTTTGGGAGCTGCCTCCTCCTCTTCCCAGGGAGCAGGCTGCAGGGAGGTGACAGGGACGTGCTGGTGGATGGCAGAGCGAGGGCACAGCACCTCCTGGGCTGCTTGGGGTGTGCCAGGGAAAGGCCACTGTGCATCCTCAGGGGATTCTCCCTAAAATAAGGGGGCTGTGTCAGGGAATAGCCAGGCCTGAAGGCAACAGCTGACCTTCAGCAGGGAGGGAGTGGGGAGCTGTGTCCTCTGGGTGAGGTGTGCTCACACACTGCCCCTCCTTCAGGGCTTGAGGAGGCTCATTCGGGTGTCTGAACTGGAGAATAAGATATGAAAGATAAAAATGAGAGCTTCAGATTGAACATTAGGAAATTTTCTTTGCTGGAAGGGTGCTCTGGCAATGGCACAGCTGCCCAGGGCAGTGGTGGAGGCCCCATCCCTGGAGGGATTTAAAGCCTTAGAGATGTGGCACTTGGGGACGTGGGTCAGTGGTGGCCTTGGCAGTGCTGAACAGTTGGACTCGATGATTATAGAGGGCTTTTCCAACCTGAATCATTCCATGATTTTCCTGACAGGTTCCGTGTGCCCCCTGGCTGCTCCACGGAACTCAACCACTTGGGATACCAGTTCCTGCAGAGGTTCTTTGAGAAGCACGACAAGGTGGGCAGCAGTGCAGGGGCTCCAGGGGAGGGGAGGCTCTGCTGGGCCTACACACCTGGGCACAGGGACTCCCCTGACCGCCCCTCTGTGCCAGGGAGCTCATGGAGCACCAGGGAAGGTCTTTCCTCTGCCACAGCATTCCCTCTTTGGAGGCTTTGGGAGCAGGAAGTGGCCACAGCAAGCTGTAGGTAGTCCGATGGCCTATGAGGGACGTGATCACTACTCTTGACCAAAGATCAGTTCAGGAACTGGATCTGAGTTGGCATCAAGCTGGCATGGCCCTTATAGTGCCTGGCTGCAGTGGGCAGGGAGGCAGGGCACAGCTGCTGGCCAGCAGCCATGGACCAAGCACCAGCATCTGCCAGCCTGGTGGAGGGCTGCCAGGCTGGAGAGAGGGAGAGAAAGCAGTACATTTGTGCCAAACCCAGGCTCTTGGAGGGTGGGAGAAGGGGATGTGTTGGATCTGCATGCACCTGCTCGGACTGGCTATTCAGATGTTGATGTGCATCTGGGGTATGGCAGCTCTGTGGCAACAGGGAGTGGCTCAGGAATGGCAGCACGGAGTGGACACACATCCCTGGGTGTCCAGATCAGCTCTGTGGCCGTGGGGAATGGTAGCACAGAGTGGGCACACATCCCTGGGTGCCCAGGTGCCAGCAGGTCCCCTTCAGGCACAGCAGCCTGAGAGTGCTGAGCTGGCCCATGGAAGGCCAGGCTGGGCTGATGCAGGCTGCTGTGGGGACAGCTGGCTCCAAGGATGCCAGGAACAGCAGCTCAGGGCTGTGGGGTGGGCGTGGGCAGGTTATGGTGGTTGCAGCTGCAGTCCCAAAGCACATGTGCTGTTGTGCAGTGCTGGCAGTCCCTGAGGCACAGGCTCTGTGAGCTCGCCCAGCTCCGGCCTCGCTGCCGTCCATCGATCCCTGCCATTGACAGCATCCCTGTGACGTGGCACAGCAGGGAGGTGGCCGTGTGGCAGGGCCCCCTCTGGGCACAGGCTGGGTCCTGCCTCCCCTGGTGACCCCGCTGTGTTTTGGCAGGACCAGGACGGAGCCCTGTCGCACACAGAGCTGCAGAACTTCTTCAGCGTGTTCCCCTGCGTGCCCTGGGGCCCCGAGCTCTACAACACGGTATGCACCACTGATAAAGGCCTGCTTTCCCTGCATGGATTCCTCTGCCAGTGGACGTAAGCTCAGTCCCTCTCCCTGGCCCTTGGTCACGTCACTCAGCCCTTGCTGACCCTCCTGGCGTGCTCTGTCTCTCCAGGCTCGTGGCTTACCTGGACGTACGGCACTGCCTGGAGTGCCTGGGCTACTTGGGCTACCCCATCCTCTCAGAGCAGGACTCCCAAACCCAAGCCCTCACAGGTACAGCCATGCCCTCCCCTTCTGTCACAGCTCAGCTCCCTCCTGGCTCTCACCCACCCTCTCTCCTGCCAGTGACCCGGGAGAAGAGGATTGACCTGGAGAAAGGGCAGACCCAGAGGAACGTGTTCCTGTGCAAGGTGCTGGGAGCGCGGGGCGCAGGCAAGTCCGCCTTCCTGCAGGCCTTCCTCGGCAGGAGCCTGGCGGTGAGTGGCTCCTCCCTGGCTGGCCACACTCCCAGGGCGGAGCAGGAGGCACAGCCGGGGGTCCCGGAGGGATTTGTCCCTCCCCGCCCATGCTCCGTGCTCGTGGCTTTGGTGTCCTCGATCCTGGCTGAGGCAGTGGGCCTGCTCCCTCTGCTTGTCCCGAGGGTCCAGAGGGACTGTGCCTTTCCCCAGTGTGAGCACAGCACTGCTGACCTTCCCTGCCCGTTAGGAGCAGCCCCACATCTCACGACAGGCCCTGGCTGCTCTTCAGGTGGCTGTCAGGCCGGGGGGGCTGGGGGTGGAACACTGTCCCTGCCCCAGCACTGCTCGTGTCTCCAGTGCCTGAGACGGTGTTTTCCTTGGTGACAGGCCCAGAGGGAGAGCCCAGGACAGCCATCCCTCTACACCATCAACACAGTGCAGGTCAATGGCCAGGAGAAGTACCTCATAGTAAGTCTGGGAGAGCAGGGAGTTGTGCCGTGGCTGGCTCTTAGCAGGGCTGGGCTGTGTCCCCATATCCTGGCACACAGGGCTGGGCTGTGGCTGTGGCTGTGCTGGTGTGAGGAACAGCTGAGCCCAGGGACACTGCTGTGCCACACTCCCTGTCCCCTCTGCTGCAGCTGCACGAGGTCAGCGCTGACACGACGTTCACAAAGCCGTCGGACGCGGCCTGCGACGTCGCCTGCTTCATCTACAACCTGAGCGACCCCAAATCCTTCAGCTACTGTGCCAGCATCTATAAGGTAGCTGGCAGAGACCCTGGGGGACTTTCACAGGGGGCATGGGGACCACAGGGGTCCTGTTTGACTTCACCAGGGACATGGTGAAGTCTCTGCATCTGCCAGGGGTTGGTCCGTGACCCCTCGCTGGGGTTTCTGTCTCTGCAGCAACACTACCTGGACAGCCAGATCCCCTGTGTCTTCGTAGCCTCCAAGACAGACCTGCCAGAAGCCAGCCAGCAGCCAGGGCTCTTCCCAGCTGAGTTCTGCTACAAACACTGCCTCCCTCCACCCTTCCTCTTCTCCTGCCACAGCCAGGGACCACCCAGCACCGCTGTCTACACCAAACTGGCCACTGCTGCCACCTTCCCGTTAGTATCCTTCCCATGGAGGGGCTCTGCTGGGAGCACAGCCTGGGGAGGGGCTGTGTCCCAACCCTGCCTCTGCCACGTTGCTTTTGCTTTGGTTTCCCTGCAGCTTCTGGTGTCAGCTAGGGCATGCAGCGATAGGACAAGGAGGGGATGGCCTTAAGCTGAAGGAGGACAGGATTAAATGGGATTTGGGAAGGAATTCCTCCCTGCAAGGGTGGGGAGGCCCTGGCACAGGGTGCCCAGAGAAGCTGTGGCTGCCCCTGGATCCCTGGCAGTGTCCAAGGCCAGGTTGAATGGGGGGTGGGGCAACCTGAGACAGTGGAAGGTGTCCCTGCCCATGGCAGGGGGTTGGGATGAGATGAGCTTTAAAGGTTCCTTTCCAATCAAACCATTCCGGGATTCTGTGATCTGCTTATACAAATAATTGAAACAGAAAAGCCACTTCTTCCTCTAATTGCAGAGGGGGGGAGGTTTTCTTCTGCCTGTTTGTATGTCTCTGGCAGATTTAGTAGATAGATCCTGCCACAGGAGTGTTTATTTTTGAAGCCTAAGATAAAAAAATGCTGAAGAGGAGTAGCCAGCTTAGTTTGCCAAAGCCCGTGGGGGGGGGTGGCAGCTATTTTCTCCCGATGAGATGGATCAGACTGAAAAAGAGGTCAGTGAAGCGAGACCTCTGTCACACAGCCTCCCTTTGGGGAGGAACTGCACCCCAGAGGGGCTGGGAATGGGGTAGGACAGCAGCAGGCTGGTCATGGGAGCTGAGGGGGGCTGTGGGCAGGGAGGGGGATCCCTGTGAGTGGAATTGCTCTGCTCCAGGGCTGGGAAGGGCAAGCCCTCGCAGGGAGAACGTGTGGGAGCATTGGAAGGCAGGATGGGATTACTAGTGAGTAGTTTTCCCTCCAGCTTCTTTTCAATAAACAACTTTATTTTTAGAGCTGACGCTTTTTTTTTTTTTTTTTTTTTTTTTTTTTTTTTTTTTTTTTTTTTTTTTTTTTTTTTTTTTTTTCCTCCTCTTTNAGTATTAAAATTTAAATATTCTTAATATATCTTAGGGTATGTGGTATAAATAAATAACAGCGTAATGGAGGGCCGGGGATTGGCTGTGCTCCCCCGATGTAGTGGGGAATGAATTATGGATGGAAGGAGGGAGGGAGAGGAGAGGAGCACGTTAGTGCAGGACAGCACGTGTTTGGGAAGGGAATGTGTACACTGGGGCAGCACCTGGCCCTGTCCCTCGCTGCCCTTTGGTCCCTGCCACCAGCGTCCCCGTGGTGGCATCCCGGCTCTCTGTGCACCAGGAGCTGGAAAGGCAGCTTGACCTAGAAAGGCAGATACCTGCCTAATTATTTAGGTGTTGGAGAGCTGTTTCCAGGGCAGGGGAGGGGACAGCAACATCTGTCCCACAGCCTTGGCTTGATGGTGATGCCGGGTGACGAGCGCTCCACTCACAGGGATGGGGAATCTCTGGGAGCCTCCCGTTCAGCCGGGCCGTCCCTCCAGTGCTGTGCTCACCCTCTGGCACCCCCGGCCTCCCTGCGTGGGGACAGCCACACTCAACGGCCTCTCCTGTGCTTCCTTGCAGCCACCTGAACGCCGTGGAGCTGGGAGTCGCATCCTTCTGGCTGCGGGTGGCGCTGGGGGCGGCGGTGACGGCGCTGGTTGGCTTCACCCTGTACCGGCTGCTGGCCAAGAACAAATGAGAGCCACTCTCCACCCCCATCCCCCCCCACGCCGTGACACCAGCTCCCCGTCCTCGGCAACGCCCCGGTGAGGGGCCCCGCCTCAAGCTGGCCCCTGGTAGGAAATCCTCCTTTGCCCCCAGCCGGGATTGCAGGACCAGTGAAGCCAGATCTCCCAGCACCAGCAGGATCAAGCCCTGGCACTGGCCAGCCTCACCCTGTGACCTCCTGGCCGCCGTGGCCACAGGGCAGGCAGCTCTGCCAGGGCTCTGCTCTCACCAGCAGCTGGAGGATCACCCTCATCTTTTATTCTGTTCAGGTTTTTTTTTAACGCTTGTTTTTAAGCTCAAACATGAGTGTTTCAGTGTCTGTTGGACTGGGCACATCCCCTCCCCAGAGGGCTGTGCTGGTGCCCTCAATTCCGGAGGGGGGCAAGCCTCTGGGAGCTCCAGCAGCAGCTGAGCTGTCAAATGAGCTCATGGCTGCAGCTCCCTGGGGCCCATCTCCATCTCCTGCCCCGCTTTCCCTCAGCCAGCGCTGGGAAAGGCAGCCAGGGAGGGAGGGCCAGGCACTGACAGCTCCCAGCCCCAGTGTTTGGGGTCAGGCCTGGCCCCTCTTGCTGGGACACAGTGGCTGCTGTCCTGGGCTGAGGGGGAGACAGCGATAACCAGGGTTTGTCCTGAGCTCCTTTCCCTTGTTTCTACGCAAAAATCTTGTGAGTCCTGCAGCGTGCCAGGCTCTGGGTCTGTCTGGCCCCGTTCCTGCCACCTGTGTGGCCGCCAATATTCATGGCCATCAGTATTTGCAGGGCTCTGGGAGCCCTGGTAAGGACTGGGAGGGTGTTGTGTGCCCAGTCCTTCCCTGGCAGTGCCATCACTGAGCTGTCCCCTCTGTGGAGCCCTATCCCGAGTGTGAGGCTCTGGGCACGGAACCTCCTGGCACCAACTGGAAGCTCCCTCGTGCCCTGTGTCCTGTGCCCTGCCCACACCCGAGCTGGTGTCAGCTGCTGGCACTGAGCTCAGCACACACTCAGGGCCAAAGCCCCACAGTGTCCCTTCTGCAAGTCCCAAAGAGCAGGGCCAGTGCCCGTCCCTGAGTTCCCGTCCTGGACCAGCCCCTGGCTGTGCCTGGATCAGCCTGGCCTTCCCCAGCACGCTCAGGGTCGGTCTCCATGCAGGCAGCTGCGGGGGCAGCTCCCAGGTAGCACCTGGAGCTGCTTTTTCTGTCTTTTGTCTATTTAAATGTTTTATCGTGGCCTGGAGCCAGCGAGGGGGTGGAGAAATCTCTGGGCAGCACCAGTGTCTCTCCCCATGGGGACAGTCCCCATGGGTGGTGTCCCCAGCGCTGGCCAGCCAGGGGTCCCTGCCTGTGCTGGAGCTGCTCTGCCAGTCGGGCACCCACTCACTGCTGGCCCCTGGCCCCTGGCCCTGCCAAAACCACATCCCTCGTGTTTCATGTCCCTCTCTGTGCCCACCGTGCGTGGCTCTGCCAGCCGGGCCCGTGCCTGGTCTCTCCCTGCTCCACCTCTGCTGGAGCCGTGATGTTTTAGGTTTGTTCTCTACAGCAAAATAAATTTTTACACACCTTGGGCTTGCACAGCGTGTCCTGTGTCAGCTGGGGGAGCAGGACCCTTGTCCCTGCCCGGGCTGGACAAAGCCTGGGGCCTCTGTGGGCTGCACTGTGAGGGCCTGGGCTGCCCCGTGTGAGGGCGGCTACAGGCAGGGATTTGGGACAAGGCTTGGGGCTGGCCAGGACTCCTTGGTGCTTGGGGACACAGATCCTCCTGTGGATCCAACAAGTGGCAGCCAGGGTGAGAGACAGAGGGAAGGAGGTGATGGATCCCGTGCTTCTCTGCCCGGGAGGCTTTGGCTGCCCTGGGAGCTGTGGATCTCTGTGCCCATCCCCGTGTGGGGTTTGGGGCTCCCCACTTCCCCGCAGCCACTTTCCCACAGCTCCCAAGGCTGTGCCACCTCCCCTCCCTGCTCCTGTTTTTCCCGTGGCAGCTTTTCCCTCAGCTATTTCTGTCTCTGCAGCCTCAGCCACGGGCGCTGGGCACAGAATGTGGGCGCAGCCGGGGAAGAGGATTTTCCAGAGCCTCTGCTGACACTGGATGGGGCTGGAGTGCTCCCACACGTGAGGGGATCCCTCTGGGCTGTGGGGTGGGAGAGGAGACCCTCCCCACACGGCCGTCCAGGGGACAGGGATGGTGGGGGGCACGGCCAGTGCAGCCACGCCGGGCAGAGGAGGAGATTCCAAGGCGGACGGGACACGCGGTGCTCCCTGGTGGCTCCAAACCAGGCTGGATCCCACGGGAGCCGCGGGCCCACGTGCCCTGCTGGGTATTAATAACTCTGGTGTGCAGAGCCAGGGACGCTGTGCTGGGGCAGGGGACACGGCTGGCAGGGCCGTGGGACCCCGGCCATGGCCACACACAGCCCCCAGCAAAGGAGCTCCCTGGGCACCCACAGTGGGGTCGGGAAGTGAGGATGGGACCAGGGACGGGTCCTGGGGACACCCCTGGCCTGGCTGGGGATCCAGGGCAGCCTGGCCTGGGTGACGCTGGGCACAGCACACAAAGGTGCCAGTTCCAGGGAGCCAGTGCCAGGCTGCCCCACAAGCACCGTGCTGGGGCAGGGGACAGCAGTGGAGCCTGTGTCCCCTGTGCCATGGGGGATGTACCCGGACTGTGCTGGCCTGTGGGTGCAGGGTCAGGGTGGAGGGAAAGTTTGCACTCACCTGTGCCGGATTCAGCAGGTACCTGGTGCTGGCATGCTGGTGTCCATTCTGGGATGCTGATGTTCCTTCTGGGATGCTGGTGTTCATTCTTGGATGCTGATGTTCCTTCTGGGATGCAGGTGTCCATTCTGGGATGCAGGTGTTCATTCTGGGATGCTGGTGTCCATTCTGGGATGCTGGTGTTCATTCTGGGATGCTGGTGTCCATTCTGGGATGCTGGTGTCCGTTCTGGGATGCTGGTGTCCATTCTGGGATGCAGGTGTCCATTCTGGGATGCTGATGTCCGTTCTGGGATGCAGGTGTCCATTCTGGGATGCTGGTGTCCGTTCTGGGATGCTGGTGTCCATTCTGGGGTGCAGGTACTGTGCCAGGATATGGATTCCTGTAGCAGGGTGCAGCTGCAATAACACGGGGGTTGTGGGTACCTGTACTGGAATACGTGTGCCTGTAGTGGGATGCAGGACTGGAAATAGAATACAAGCTCCCATTCCAAGATGCAGATCCTGTATTGGGATGCAAGGATCACACCAGGACCCAGGTCCCACACCAGGGTGTGAGTCCCAGTGCTGGGACGTGGGGAGCAGGGTGCAGGTACCCGCCCTGGGATGCACAGAGCTGTTCTGGGGTTCAGGTACTGGGCCAGGATGTGGGTGCCAGTACTGCCATGGAGATGCCACACTGGGATGCAGCTATCATGCCAGGATGTAGTTACCATTTTGGGATGTGGGTACCAGTACTGGGATGCCCACAGCTGGACCGGGCTGCAGGTTCCCATACTGGGACACAGCTTCCCATACTGGGATGCAGGTACCTGTAATGGGAAGCAGGTTCCCATACTGGGATGCAGGTACCTGTAATGGGAAGCAGGTTCCCATACCGGGATGCCCGCAGCCGTTCCGGGATGCCGGCACCATCCCATGCTGCGAGCGCCGAGTGCCGGCTCCCTGCCCGTGCCCCGGGCCGTGTCCCGGCGCTGCCGGCGGGGCGGGGCGGGGCCGGGGCGGGTCCCGGTTCCCCGAGCGGCGGCGG
>VZTR01024073.1:21186-39290 GCA_013400775.1 Chaetops frenatus
GATTGGCCCTGGCCTGAGAAGAAGAGGGCAGGAGTGCATGTGAGCCTGACTGCTCCATCTCCTTCACCCCAGCACCTCCTCAGATGTGGGGCTCAGCCATTCCCCAGAAGGAAGGATTCAGATGTGGTAGGTCTCTGTGTCCAGGCCGAGGGTGACCTGAACTGAACCTGTGTTGTGCAATACACAGAGTTATGGAATAGAAATATGAGAGCTCTGAGCAATGAAAGAGCTCATCAGTGATCTATGTGGCCTGAACACACACCACAAGCATCCTCATAGCCTTGACCATGAGCAGCCCATTAGAGGATTGGCACCTTGTTAGCCAGGCTTTTGCCTGGCTGGAGGTACCTGGCAGAAGAGAGCAGTTCTTGTCAGTGAAGGTAAAAGGAAGACTCCAGCAAGTGCTTACTTGTTTTCTTGAACAAACCTTCTGGAATTAACACACAGGAAAAACGTCTGTGATCACCAGGGATGAGCCAAGCTCTGCTGCATCCTGTCCTGAAGAGCCACTTCAGCAAGAGAAGTGGGCGCCGTGTTACACTTCATTTCCTTAGCAAAGCTACTCAGGAACAGAGATGTGAACTGGCATCCAGGTGTTAAACAAAATAAAAACAAACAAACAAAACAAAAAAAAAACCCCTCCCAACAACAACAAATTAGCAAAGGAAACGCTACAAGTAGGCATAACACAAAGAATGCAAGGCAGATTTGTATTCCCTGTAATTTCTGTTTTAGTGCCACAAACATTTACATCATTGACAGATTCCAAACTAATTTTCTAAAGCATCTGCCCAGAGTGATGACGAGATAATTTTCTTGATCTCTGTCACTTGGCTAGTTGTATTTTTTTCTAGAAGAGGAGCTGCACACAGTTTGGCCTGGGGGACTGGACACATCGGTGGGAAAAAGACCTCCTTACACAAAACAGTGGCTACTTTGAAGTGGTTCTTCATTCCTTCCATTGGAATTCTGTCCAGAGAGGAATCTGGTGGGTGACACCAGCTGACGACCACGCTTCAAGTGCACAGAAGTACACAGCAAATTCCTGTGAGCCTGAGAGCTGAACTTGGAGAGGCAGCTCATCTCTCACTGAATTTTCTTGGACAGAGACTCTGCAAGTACTCAGAAAGGTTGTTCACAAAATAATGGAAGAATTCAAAACTGTGGTTGTGTGAATAAGGTGAAAGGCAAGCAATTGGCACTGAGCAACCAGCATAGAGATAAACATCTACTTGCCACTTTTGTAGAAGGAAATTAGAAGCTGCTGTATTTGAATAGAAAACTTACTAGTCATATCCTTCATAACTTAGAGTTTAAAACTCAGTGTCAAGTGCTACAACTCTGAGAAAAAGAAGCCACAAGGATCCATGGTCTGCTGTCACTGCCTGCATGCTGGAAACCCATCCATGTCACCCTGCTGTCCCCCAGTAGAGCCAGTTACTTGTGCTTTGCTGAAACACCTCTCACAGGACAGCAGGTTGTCTTTATCTGTTGACATGATAAGAAGGAAAGCCTATCACTTCTCTTGTACCCAATCTCAGCTGTTTCTACCACATTTCAAAAGGCACATGTCCCATTTCCTGCTTGAATTTATCTTGAATTTGCCTTGAATTTGCTGTTGACTTGAAATCATTCTCTTTTTCTTTAAGGAGCCTTTTAATATCTGCTATTTTCTGAACATGCCTATGCACCAGTCAAGTCACCTCTAAAACTTATTTTATGCTGTAATTTTTTCCAATCTTACTTCCATTTTTTGCACTCTTCTTTCAAAATCAGTGCCAAATCTGAAGGTAGACTTCCAGCCTCTTTCTCACTCATGCAAAGCACAAAAGTAAGATCCATTCCTTACTCCTACCAGTCTTCTAGTTTTTAGGGGTCTTTTTGGTTTGTTTTCTTTTTGTACCATCAAGATGGAAAAGTCCTATCACTTTATGAATTGTTTTTTCTCACTCCTGAATCTATTACTGCCAGCCAAACCAGTTCCCTATTTGTCTGTATAGATGAGATAATATGGCCTTGGATAAAACATTTTCAAATAATATTTTTTGCAATCAAGGTTAATAAATTTTCCAGATTATTTTACCAGAACCATGTAAACTTATCACTCTGTCACTCCTTTTCATGCTAACCATAAAAAAAAATGAACAGATTGTGACAAAAGTGTTTTGTCCTTTAACAAAGACAACTGCATGAGCCTTTCACTGTACATGTTGAAAAAGAAAGAAAAACAGTTGAAAGAACAGCACTTGGACATCAGTGAGGAAGTGAATAGCTAATCTTTTCTTTTACACAAAACCCAGATAACATTAAATGCTAAGAATCATGAGGCTAGGGAATGAGAGGTTGGAGAGAAGCACTGTGGAAAGGGACCTGGGGGTCCTGGTTGATGGCAAGTTGATCATGAGCCAGCAGTGCCCTGGCAGCCAGGAGGGCCAGCCCTGTCCTGGGGGGCATCAGGCCCAGCATCACCAGCCAGGCAAGGGAGGGGATTGTCCTGCTCTGCTCTGCACTGGGGCAGCCTCACCTCGAGTGCTGGGGGCAGATTTGGGTGCCACAATGTAAGAAAGAGATTAAACTGTTAGAGAGTGTCCAAAGGAGGGAAACAAAGATGGTGAAGGGCCTCAGGGGGAAGCCATGTGAAGAGTGACTGAGGGCACTTGGTCTGTTCAGCCTGGAGGAGAGGAGAGGAGAGTGAGGGGAAACCTCGCTGCAGTTACAACTTCCTTGTGAGGGGAAAGGAGGGGCAGGCACTGATCTCTGCTCTGTGGTGACCAGCGACAGGACCCAAGGGTATGTCCTGAAACTGAGGCAGGGGAGGGTAAGGAAAAGGTTTTCTCACCCAGAGAGTAGCTGAGCACTGGAAGAGACTCCCCGGGGAAGTGGTCACAGCCCCAAGCCTGACAGAGTTCAAGAGTCTGAACTACACCCTCAGGCACATGCTGTCATTCTTGGTGTGTCCTGTGTAGGACCAGGAGGTGGACTTGAGGATCCTGATGGGTTCTTTCAACTCAGCATATTTTATGTTTCTATGATTCTATGAGAAATAACAGAAAGTTTTGTAACAATTTCTGAGATCTTCATAAATATGAAAGAACTTAGAAATGGTTAACAAAATTACTCACTTATTGTTTTCAAATTAAATGTATTTATAAGTTTTGTTCTGAATCCCCTCATTCCTTTCAGGAAAAAATTTAAAAATTTTTAAAAACCCAACAAACCAAACCAACCAACAAAGCTCAGGGTAAATAATATATCAATAGAAAAGACTATCTATCTTATTTTTTCTGAGAACAACTTCCTATGAAGTTGAACTGCAGAATCTTCCTTTACAGCCATTGACCAATGTTAAGGCACCGTTATTTCCTTTCAGATAGTTCTAATTGTCAGTTTTAGCTGACCTTAGGTAAATGCTGACCTCAGTTAAAACTCTTGAATAGAGTACTCTGGGTTATATGGGTTGTTGGAACCTGAACTCACCTCTGGACTGGAGTCTGGAGACTTGTAAACAAGTGTGAGACAAAGCTCTAAATTTAAATTTAGGAAATAAATTGGACAGAAGCACATGTAATGCAGAGCAAAGCACACTTCATGTGTGTCTTCTGAAACTTTAACTGTCCTAACACTGTGTATTTTGCAAATGCTTCTTCCACACTACATCTCCCAGACAGCTAAGTAACATTAAACTGTAATTGAAAACTAATTTGGTTTGTTTGTTTAGTCTACAGAAGAGAAGCCTGAAGGAAGACCTGATAACAGTCTATAAGTACAGAAAGGGCTGCTGCAAAGAGCAAAGGAATAATCTCTTCTTCGTGTCCTTGGAGAGAGGACAAGAAGAAATACACTCGAATTACATCTAGAGAAATTCAGGTTGGATATCAGAAAAACCTCTTTATCTGCAACAATCACTAGGCATGGGAACAGATTGCCTTGGGTGATTGTGAAATTTCTGTCACTGCGAGCTTCTAAGGAGAAATCAGACAAAGGTTTACCAGCGGTAGCAAAGGCAGAGCTGAATTCTTGAGGCTGAATACAGGCTATATAACCTCCACAAACCTCTGCCAACTCTATTTTCTATAGGTTTTTTTTTTCCTTTACTCTTCTCACTTATATAAGGGAGTTTTTCATATTTATGGAAACTCACCAGTTCCATAAATTTGAAGTGTATATTTATTCACAAATTTTCATAAAGAGAGAGGAGTAAAAGAAAAAACCTTGTAACAGCATGTAAAGAATCAGAAATAATATCTTACACAGGCATGAAATTACTGTTCATAGCACCACCACAGAAACGCATAATGTAGCATTGTAATAAATATTCATGAAAACTTTTCACAACTCAGAAGCAGTAGAAGTATCAAAACCTGTGGCTTCACATCATATAAATACAGCTCTCCCCTATTAAAACATATTTTCTGTAGTCCACATTTTTGTAGACAAAACTCAGAATTTCATGAGGAGAGAAAAATGTGCTGCAAATATCCAGATCAGGTGACTAACTTGCAAATAACCTCCTCTCCCCCCCAAGCCAAGGAAAAGTATCTACAAGGCTAAACCTAGTGTGTTTAAACATAAGTTAACTTTTCTTAAAAAAACCACATTCCTGATTTTGCCATTTAGACTAAGACACTATTGACAGAACAACTAATACAAAATACTCTGATGCAAAATTTTAGCAATAAGACAATCAAACCAGTCCTTTACTTGCTCATTTTGTAGTCTTTTTCAAATAAACAATGAAACCATTTTTCTTTTTCTTCAAACAACCCCCAGACTGTATTACTGCTACATTTTTGTCAGCAGTATCATAATATTAAGGACTTTTTTCCTCAGAAACTTCACTTTACACTGATCTGTGGCAAAAAAAAACCAATTTTATTCACTTTTATGTTTGTTCCAAAGCCTTTGCATCGAAACAAAATTTCTATAAAGTCTATCCTTAAACCAAGGGCAATGCATGCATATGCAACCTAATACCTTTTATCTGAGGATCTGAATCAACGTTCTTTGATCCCAAGCTTGCTCTTGACATAAATGAAGGCAAGTATGGTCCCAAACTGGTCATTCACAGCACCAGACAATGGCAGTTTAAAAAGAATAAAGACTGCATTATAAGGGTAAACATTTGGTATGATTCAAATCTTATGCAATATAGAAATGAGCTTCAGGCAAGATTTCTTTTGATGCCTTAGCCAGTCATCCCCATAGTGTGACTTGTTATAAATCTTGCAGAATACTACCAAGAAGGAGAAGCAAAGAGAACATTCAGCTAATGGCTACACACCACAGTGCGCACACCATGTGAAAATATAATGTAGGAAAATTTAATAAGTCATATATTAAATTATACACCTGCTATGTTAAGATTTTTCATACTATCCTCAAGTTCTTGACATTACATCTTTCCCTTTAACAAAAAAAAAACCAAACAAAATATTCTGCTTAAGAGGAATTTGGTTTAGTTTCCAAAATCAAAATAAAGTCTATCTTTAGGAAACATATTTAGTTAAGTCCTCTCTTCCAGCATTCCTAGAAATCTACCCAGCTTCCTTCCTCAGTGCTCTGAATGCAGCTGCATATGCAAGTTTCTTTACTTCTCAGCTCACTGGAGCTGTAGCCAAAAATGACAGTATGCAACTTTTAATGTTTGTATTAATTAGCATTAAGATGCTTATATACCTTGATTTGTAGTAGTTTGGTACCATTATAACCCTCATATTTTCTCACCCTTTTATTATTTTTTTTAACTTTGACCCTTATCTTCTAAATTAAAATTATTTCTTTATTTACATATGCAGGGGTGTAGCTCAGTTTTTGTGTCTGAGGATAAGGGATTACCACAAGGACTGCAGTAAAAATTAGTTCAGCTTGTGGGAAAATACAAAAAGTTTTGCTCATCTTCTTTGTAAGCCAATATATTCCCTAAGTATCTTGTTGGTTGGGTAAGAAGAGTCTTTTATGCATTTGGCTTCATTTTCTAACCTTTAGGGCTTTGATATGGTTGCCTGTACTTCTGCCAAAGTTTTAAAACAATAAAAACCACTAGAACATCCAAAACTAAACACAAAACACGTTAATGAAATTTGCAAACTGTGCCTGGCCTGTGCTTTGTGCCATAAGAGTCTAGTAACTATGCAAGTTTTAATATATAATCTAAAACATACAACTCTGATATTAAATAAGGACAAAAATGTTTACAATGTTTTCAATGAAGTGTGGATGGACTTGCATTCCCTGAGCATAATTACATAAATAGGCCAGCCTTAGTGTGGTTGCAGAGGCACAGTCCTGGCTGATGTCAGCTGGAAAAGTATTAGAATAATCACTATAAATTGTACTAGATGCAATTTTATTGCCAGGAAGAATATTGTCCAGAAAATAAACTCTATAGTCAAAGAATATGTTTAATATAGGAATTCATATAAAACCAGTATAAGAATATCTATAGAAAAATCAGAGAATGTGTGTGAAACTCACTGTCCCACCTGTAAGCAAAAATGGCACATCTACATTTGGAAGAGAGATGACACAACAAAAAGAAATGTAAAATGATGCTGATGTGATCAATTCTTACCCACTTGCTACAATTCTGTATGCCAGATGAGCTACCAGTGGTCCCTGGCAGGATGCAAGTGAGCTTCCATGCTTGACACAGATTTCTGACATAGAATTCTCATGCCTCTTGAGGGTGTAATTCTTCTTCAACCCTCTTGTAAAATGTGAGAGCATTAACTACCGAGCAGCTGTCATGTTCCAGCCTCCCAACACTGGCTCTTCCTCTGATGAGTAAAAGCAATCCGTAAATATGTATATACATATTCACATAGATATGGAGTTTGTATCTCTTGGGGAAACAGATTTTGAAATTTAATAGCAAGATGTTATTTTACTGCTATAAACACCCACCAGTTTTTCCAAAACTCGCCTTGGAACTACGGCACATTGTTTTCAGGAAAAAAAAAAAATTTATTGAGCTTATTTTACATTTTCTAAAAGCAGTTACATGTGATCCTTAGCTGGATACTGACGGGGAGGCAGTATGTTCTGGCCAATTTACAAAAGCAGCTGGGTTATTGAAAATAGACTAGTAAACTATAATGCAAAACAAGTTTTCTCTGATTAATTCTACAAAGTGGTGGCATTAGATATTTCTGACTGATGCTTTTTTATTCTCTCATTACTTTTCACCAGCTGTGAACAAGAGAATAGGTCTCTTCTCTCTATATACCAAGCCAATGGTCTTACCAAGAGATGAAGATACCTTTCTTCTGACAAGGTGATCTCACATCTCTTCCATGTTAATGGCTAAGAAATCCTGGTATTTACAAGCCCCACGGGACAATCAGCACTGAACTCACCATTCTTCCCAGGATGTAATGGCTGCAGCTATAAAGTAAAAGCATCCCCTCCTGTGGGGATTCCTTTGTGTCAAGGATATACTATTCATCATCATATTCCAGCTCACAATGGTTAGAATAATGAGAGGGTTGTGCTGAATGCAGTCTGGCACAGCTGTGTTTTTCATAGCATGACACCAAGGATATGTACTGCATTACCACATGGGATAATGTGGGAGGAATGTCCTAGATGGAAGGAGTCAATCTTGACATGGGCTGCATCCAGGAACAGACCCTGGAACAAATTATCATGTCAAATTCTTTCTAGGTCTCCTTCTTAGAAGGAAATTGTTGGCTCAGCCCAGAGCATAGCAGGAAAGAGCTAATTGCTAATGTGGCTACATATGCACCCAACCTCATCTTCAGTAGGACCAAATTTTTTACCATATTTGAGTACCATCAAGAGAATAACAACTCTTTTTTTCTTCACATTCTCCAGCTTGTAAATGCTTCTGATATTTTGTCTGATATTACAGTCAGAGTAGCTCAACAGAGGAACACAAGCTGTGCTTTACTATAAAAATTATGAGGCCTACAGTAATTTTGGCTGTTTACAGATGAACACCCAGAAACACAGACTAGCTGAGGAGGAATCCCTGCCCTTCAAAACAACAGAAATCATGGCTGGACTTAACATGCTTCTCTTCAGGTGAAATACTATCAAACGTGTAAGAAAAGCTAATGGTTTGTGTCACTTGGCCTTTGATGGTACGGGGAATTTTGGTCCAGAGCTGTCTTCAACAGGGACCCATCTCCAGAGAGCAGGATGTTATGAGTCCCATTGTCTCAGCAGCGTGTCTCCTTCAGCTGCTGAATTACGAACCAGCTGAGCATTTTTTAGCTTAGTCATCTCATTCTTGCAGATAATAATCAAACCCAGAGGTCACAAATGCATGGGAGGGTCTCTCCTCCTGGCACGCAAGGCTGGCCAGTGACTGCTGACAGAGCTGTAAGTGCTATATTATGTACTGTGGGCAAGAAAAACAAAGCAAATTCAAATAGATCAGCAGCACAGGCAGGAAAGCCTGAACTTCACACTAGAGTAGCTATTTTCTCTAGAGGAGGGCCACAAACATGGTCAGAGTTCTGGAGCAGCTCTCCTATGAAGAGCTGCAGTTATTCAGTCTAGAGAAGTGAAGGCTCTGGTGAGACCCAGTAGAAGCCTTCCAGTACCTGAAGGAAGCCTAAAAGAAAGCTAGAGAGGGACTTTTTGCAATGACATGTAGTGACAGGACAAGAGGGAATGACTTCAAACTGTCAGAAGGTTTAGATTAGAAATTAGAAAGAAATTCTTTACTCTGAGACTGGTGGATCACTGGGACAAGTTGTCCAGACAAGTTGTGGATGCCCCTTCCCTGGAAGTGTTCAAGGCTAGGCTGGATGAGGTTTTGAGCAATCTCATCTAGTGAAAGGTGTCATGCCTCATGGCAGGGGATTTGAACTAGATGATTTTTAAGGTCCCCTTCAACCCCAAACCATTCTATGATTCTGCTGTTATATGATTCTCTCCTTATCTTCCTTCACAGCATTCTGGGGCTCTGGAATGATTAAGCAGATCTTTGCCAATGGACTGTTCTCAGTGCCTGCATTTATTCAGATTTCTTCTTTATCCTATACTTCTCAATTCAAGTTTTTCAGTCATTGACTTTGAGGTGTGAAGACTAGTTAGAGAAGGCTCACTGTCCATATTATGGACTCATGACTGTGTATCCACAGCCTGAGAACACTCAGGATTCAGTACCTCAGAGACACATTTTGACACTTTCTCTAGATGGAAAATACACCTAGAATTACAAAGAACATGTCCAGAGCATGGGATTCACTCCATCCCACCAGCTTCTCTCTGGGATGCTCACAGATTCAGTAGGTGACTTCTTTATGCACCTGAAACACCACCCTCTGAGCACCTTTCTCCTGACTCAAAACATGACTCTTGTGCTCTTTCCCCCTCAATAAAGACACTTACCATTCCTCACTTACCACCTGTAGGGCTTCACTCTGTTTGTATCCTCTTCTCCCCACACTCAAATTCTGTGTCAGCCTTCTGCCCACTGCTCGTCCTGCAACCCCCTGATTGCTGAGGCCTCAGCCAGCCCATTGCCTCAAGGTGATTCCTGGTCAGCTGTTGCCTGTTAGGATTTAATTTCCACCTTGCCAAGCAGGTCTCATCAAGCCAGCCTAGACTGACAGAGAGGTATTCATGACACAACAATTTTCATAGCAGTAACTCCGTAATAACTTCATTATCTGAGTTTACTGAGTTCATTAAACAAACATACTGGCCACATTTCAATTAAGCTGTTAAGGATTGTTTCATTTTACAGACTGGATTTTTATTCACTATCATTTGATTATGGTGGCATCTCTTCTTTTGAATTTTTTACTTCTTAAAACTGTGGATTGGTAATGTAAGATAACTGCATTAAATGGCATAAGAGCTCAGGACACAAGAGTAACTAGTTTAATTTTAGGAATTAATATATATAGGACTTAGTTTCAAGTCAAATAGCCACTTCAGTTTTAGTAAGAATCATTTCCCATGTCTGGAAACTCCCTGAACACCCTTTTCATAGGTGCAGGAACCAAATCTGTGTCTCAAGGATACTTGTTTTCCATTTCATCTTATCTTAATGCTACAGGTAGTTATCTAATATTAGAAGATATGAGATGAACTGAGCTGCATTTTCTTCCAAATACATCTGTTCATTTTAAAAATAAAAGCTGCTTTTCTTCAAATTATACATTACCTCCATCAACTGTATGAAATTTTGTGTTTTTTTAATAACCAGGATTTTAGGTGAAATGCTATATATGTGTTAAGAAACAGGATGGGAAGTTGCCACACTGGGAACTGGATTATCTGTTGTGGAGAGCTGGGCATCTTTGTCAAGGTTCCTACTCTGAACAAAGCCATGACTTACTCTTTGACCTAATTTCTTCCAGGTAATAGATGTATATTATGGATTTCATATAACAATTACCATGATTCTGGATGGAATGAAGTAGATTATGTCTTCTAGCTAACAGATCTTTTTTAAATTTGAAAGGTGGAGATGACATAAAGAGATGTACCATGAAAAATTACTGCTTAGGTTTGTTTATTTTTTAAAAATCTTAATTTTACTTTTATTTTTAGTAACAGTTGGCAGGAGACAAACCCATTTTCTGTCTGTTTAGCTTCAGGGGCTATGCAGTTTAGCTTTTACTCTGTTTTATCCTGGAAGATGTCCTATCAGCCTTGGTTACCAGACCATCTTAATTTGGGACAAAAATCCACAGCATCCCAAGACCAACTCTGTATTCCAGATGTTGATGTTTCACCTTGGCAAACTATGTGTTCATTTAGCCTGCAGGCAGGCACACAGGGTTGAGGTAATAAGACCAATGAACAATTTTTCCTCAGGACAGCTGAGCTATTATTTACAGATATGTTCTGGGCTTTTTTGATCTCAAACAGTCAAAACCCTTGCTTGTAGAAAGCAAAAAGCAAGAACACTTAGTATGCTTCTGGTGCTGTTGCTTGTTTTTTCCTTTCTTTTTGGAAATATAGACTGAAGAGAAAAACCCAAAACTAATGGTATGGTTTTGGATTCAGAATTAAAACAACTATGAGACATTATGGGCAGGGTTTGTGCTTCTAATTTGTGGAATTTGTGGCTATTTAGAAAATAAAATTTTGTTTGAAAAGGCTGACAACGACATTATATTTAGTTAAAGCACCAGATGTACCTACTTCTTAATTAAATGCTTAGACTGACATTCCTTAAAATGCAAAACACATGGTCTGTGTAATTCAAATACATCCACATCAGGGCCTCTTTCAGTGTTCAGTCAGGCCCCGATGGAACAGTGAGTAAAAGGAAATTTCACCACCAGTAAAAGAGGTCAGATTAGCAGGAGTTCACCTGTAACAGTGTTTTACATGACTGCCTGTTATAAGAAGTCACGAGTAGCTGCTGGGCAGGATCCTGGGCAGCATGTGGCATGCTCCAGAGGTCTGTCAGCCCCGTGGTCCCTCTGGGGTCAGCATGTGGCTCTCCTGCTGGAAAGGAGGAGAATGAATCCCAGTTGCAGTTTCCCAGAGCAGCACCCTGTGCAGATGCAGCTGACAAATCCCTCTCAGCCACTTGTTGCTTGGGTCTCTCTAAACCAAAGAGTAGAAAAGAAAGAGTAGAAAAAGAAAATTACAAGCAAGCACATTTACCACTAGAACAAAATATCCTTGTATAGAAATTACTATCAGCCAGGGATAAGATAGTGTATACGATGTTTAGTGTCTCCTCTGGCCTCACCTCAGCTTATTCATCTAGTGAATACATGGCTTTTGCAGTCTGTCCTCCAAATTCAAACTGGTCCCTCTCAAAGCCAGTGCTGAAACTGTCTCTGATATTGGTGGATGCAAACTCCACCTTTCCTTACTCTGATTTAAGAATAGGAGGATGCAGGTACCCATGGACCTAGAGAGGGAAAATTCACTCCTGGTAGAAAAGTACTCTTTAATGCATTACTTTGTTCAAAAATAGTAAAAATAGTAAAAAAAATAAAAAAAAAAAAAAAAAAGCCATGAATNTAAAAAAAAAGCTCCAAATTATCATTCCCATCTTGTACTTCTCCAACATACCTAAGTAGAACATCATCAGAGTTCTTATCTATGTGTGAAATTATACACTGCTCAAACACATTTATCTCACAGTGAAAGAAAGACATATTTTGATGCACAGCACTGCAACAGAACTCATTCACAGCCCAGGTTAAAGCTAAGCCATTTCTCAATAATGGTGCCATTCTGAAAAACAGCTGATGTTCTTTTTGACTGAGCTGATCAAGACATTTCTGAATCAACTGCAGCAATGTTTCTGTGAGCAAAGGGTTGGCTGCACCGGACCCACTGGTGATTATCAAAAACCAAACCTTGAACCTTCATTACATCTTGGGGCTTCTCTTTGGGGCTGTAATATATTAAGATTCTCAGTGATGTTATGTGCGTTCCTGGGTGAGAGAAACTGAATGGTTGGTTATACTCCTGAAAACACACAACTTCCTTGATATTCTTGGTTCACGTGAATTTGCTTGTATTGTCTTAGGGATTTTTCCTGGAAAGCCCAGGCATCCTAACTCTCTGCAAGTGCAGTTTTTCTGATGGATTTGCTCCCAGAACAAGCTGTAGTTTTCGGATGGTTGGATGGAAAATTTTCTGTGAACCTGCTCTCTTTGTGCTGAAGCATCTGGCCCATGAAGACATTTCAACAGATCATTTTTCAGGACCTCTCTTTTCTCTTTGAGCTGAAAAGAACAGTTATTCCTGTTTTTCATTTTAGCTGCCTTGCCTCTTAGTTTAAGCCTTGTTTCAGATTCTCACTGCAGACTTCATTGTGCTCTGTATACCAAATGTAAACCAATATAAATTTCATAGAAGGAATTCAATGCCTCACAAGCCACTTTTATTAGACAGGAAATATTTGTCTATCAATATAATTATAGTTTCAAATTTCACAATGTACTAGTACAAATATTTTGTTTGGAAAATATTCGATTAATCTTGGAAACTATTGCAGTGATATCTCTTCAGCTATAAAGAAGTTGCAGAACCATATTTCCTGGTTCATTCTGCTGAAATGCAACTGCTAAACACAATGCTCAATCTATTAGCTCAATCTAAATCTATTTGATTTAGCAGAACTATAAAAGCACTCCTTATGATCTCTATAGATCCACAGGTTTAAATTCAGTTTTAAATTTAATACCCTAAAATGCTATTACAATTTGTACACATCAAATGAGACAGTGAAATTTTCATGGCATTTCCTCCAACCCTGTACACATAAAAAAATATTTCTTCTAATTGAAGGTGGTACTAAACTCATCTGCTCCCCACAGTGGTTTTTTTTTCTTTCTCATTACATATCATATTATTCAGAGCCATGATTGTTATTATTTCATTTCAAAAAGTCAGATCTGAGTATTTGTGAATGCACTTTGGAATATGAGGCTCAAATACCATAGATGTTAAAAATCACAGTGTGTTGCCATTTGAGAAAGATGCTCTTCAGGCAGAGAGCAGCCCAGCTTCAACCTCATCTGCAGAATCGTTCTGCAGTGCAAATCCTGACAATAACTCATGCTAGCAAGAGCTTCTCTTCCAATAATGCCTTTGTACTTGCTTCTAAGAATAAAGAAAATGTAACAAAATCATAAAAAATAGTCAGATAAATGGAAATTAGACCCTTCAGACTCCCACTGCAGTCAGTCTAATAAACTGACAAGCAAAATTAATTTTACTGAATGACGCACAAATGTCCTTTGATGGCAAAATCCAGATGCCAAGCAGTTTTCAAGAGACACCTGAACATGCTCAGTCTTTCCTATTAACCCTCAGAAGGACACCCACAGCACCATTTTTTTCTTAACATTGGGCAGCCATTATGCAGGGGATGCCTAATCACAAATACGAATACAAATAACAATCTCATAATCATAAACAGTTTGCAGCCATATTTTATAATTTTCTACAAATGGTTTTGTAGAGGAAACCTGTTAGGTACCTGTTAGGGACTTTTTTGTTGTTGTTGTTGTTGTTGTTGTTGTTCCTTGGGATAGGAGAAGACTTTAGTAGTGCTTGACCATATAGGAGTAGCTGTAACTTGAAATAGTATCTGCTGTCTTTCCCAACCAGTTTTTAGAGCTGATAATCTAAATCTCTGCTTGTCACCAAATATTTGCCTTTCATTACTAAAATACTTCTAAATATACTTCATTCATCTAATCAGTGGGTTGATTATTCCATGCCCTATAAATCAGGTGACTGATCATACATCAAGAATAAATAACTGAGAATAGGGAGGACTCAGTGAGCAACTGATAGGAAGAATGTTGTTGAACCTAATCAGTGACAACTATGATTATTGCATTTGTATGTATGATAAACTTGCAAATGTTTCTGAGTATAAACAAGTGTAAAGGACTTTAATTTGTAAATTAACTGGTTTCAGGTGCCAGGCACACTGAACTGCTAAATGTGTGTAAGTAAACATCATGAAAAGATAGACCTTTTACTTAAGCATGGGTATGAACTATTTCTAGTAGTGAAAACATTTTTTTTAATTATTATTTCTTTTAATTAAGGATAACTACACTTTCTTTTTCTGGAAGATATTACTTCCTAGTTTACCAAGGCTGATAAAGAGTTTCTTGAACTGACATAATTTTAAGAAAATCCCAGGGACTGGCTGTATATCAGCAGGGCAGGCAGTCTGCCCCCTACCCCCAGCCTGCCTTTAGGCAACATCAGAACCTTTTCTCCATGCAAAGCTGCTGATAAAATCACAGAGTCATTTTGGCCTCTTTTTCCCTAGAATCAGAAAGGCATGTGAGAGCAAGACCATCTCTGTCCTTAATTCTAAGCCTTCAGACACGAGAAAACAACATGATACTGTCCCCACCTTTACTGCCAATGATTTGAAGGTTAAACACGGGTGCACAGCTAACTAGTGTGCACTAATTCTGTGAATTTTTTTCCCAGGCAGACCAGGTTTCCCTGTGCCTTCCTGATTGTCCAGCATCCATTCTGTAGAATTAGAGTGACACTGAGGACACTTTAGATAAAACCTCTAGCTCTGCATAAAAACAAAGTTACATTTGGCGATCGTGGCCAGCACTATAGTTTCACCATTTAGATGAAATCTTGGGTGCAAGAGTCAACAAATGTCAGTTCAAGAGTCACAAAAATAGGTAAGTCCTATCAGCTAGCAATATTGAAGCAGTCAGATGCAAAAAAATGACCCTGTATTTCATTGCTTTAGCTTTCTTTTGTAAATTTTTACCTCTTTTATTGTTTTTATGTTTTATTGCTTCTGAGTTCCCTGTTACCCTCTTGCATCAAACTTGGCTTATAGCATGCAAGAACTCAGGAAAAAAATTTCAAAGGACAATCAATGTTAATGAAAGAACCCAGGAACAATTTAAACTATTTGGTGACTTAAAATGAACACTTTCAACCCTTGTCTGTAAGAGGAATAAGAGCTGTCAACAGAAAAGAAACATAAATCATGCAGTATTTTATTGGTCTGCCTTTTTTACTATGATTCAGGCTTAAATCAACTGGGGAGAATATTGAAATGATGGCCAGAGAGTCCTAAAATTTTTTCTTTACCATATTACAGGGTATTGTGAAAAAGTGCAGTAACATAATGTCCTAATCTATCTCCCATATTTGAGCATGCAGAGAAGGAATGAGTAGGAAGAAACAGGGCAAAAGAAGTGTATGAGAATTTTATGAAAAATAAAATCCAAATTCTGCAGATGACTTTATGCTGAACTTAACATGGGAAACATAGACACCTCAACACTACTGTGAAATCTAAGCCTAAAATTTATTCTAGACTTGAAAGTGCTGCTGGTTACTTTTCTGCACAAATGTTTCTGTTTAGGAGTGTGGTCTTCTCAATCTGACCCTATGAACAGTTAGTTGATCAGGACCAACTCCTTGTATATTTAACTAAGTCAAATTTCAACTAGCTAGCAGCAGAAGTGTTTGGTCAGAAATGCATTGGGCTATCTACCAAGGAAACACAGTGGGAACTTTGAACTATTTGGCAAAATATTTCATTGAATGTGATAGGGAGTTTAAAGAGCAGTGCACACTTGTGGACCTTTTCTTTTTCCTCAGAGAGGCTGCACAAAAGTATCAGCTGTACATATCCTCCAAGTGCCTCCAGACCATTTGCAAGCTTGTTTTAGCACATGAAGAATGTGAAGCTGCAGAGAGCCTTCAAGCCCAGCCAGCACAACTCTTGGGAATGCTTTTTAGCAGAAGATCTAACAGCAATGTAGAATTACAACAGGCTCCAGGAACTTCTGAAAAAATGCTGGTTCTGCTTTTCTTCTCTAGCAGTTTAAAACTGAGGGGCACAGCAAGTAGCCACAGCAGAAGCCACTAGATGTGGGAAATCCTATACAAAGCCCTGGGCAAGCAGAATATGAGGAGGGATGGAAAGATTCTTTTTCTCAATATTTAGTTTGGTGGCAAGTTGGGGGATGAGCATATTTTGCATGCATCAAAAAGTATACAGATGATAAAAATTTTAAAAATGGCTTCTTAATCACCTCCTAATTAGAAAAAATAAAACATTAACTGTCTGAAAACCTCACATTTTGGGATATCTCAGTAATCCCGATTGCAACCCTGATGTGAGTCTTAGACTGTTCTAGAGAAGAAACCAAGCAATGAAAATGCTGCCTTCAGTCTAGAATGTGTTTTACAAAATAAATCCCCTCTTCTGCACTTTAACAAGCAGTATTTTAACTGAATTATGGAATGTCAAGTTATTATTTTATCTATAAAGTGTTATCTTCCTTTCACAGTATAGTAGACAAAATGTAGATATACTTTTTGCCCCAGGCAGTCCATTTACTTTCAGTGTATTGGGTCTTCCTGGACCAAAGTTTCCACAGTCTTGCATCCACACCTTTTTCAATTTACTACAATATACTTAAATTCATTTCTAGAAAAATTAAAAAATAAACATGAATTGGGGAGGGGGTTGGGGTGGCAGGGCTGAAAAACAACTGAACTCTGGTAGCTATCCGGTACAGATTCAAAATAATAAATTACAAATTTAATTCTTGTCTGTTCTTTTGTCACATGTCCAAAAGGCATCCAGGACAACATTTTCAAAAATGTTCATGTGACTGAGGGATCTAAGGCTCATTGATTTCGGGTCCTTTGAAAGCATCTTTCCTATTCAGAATGAATTCAGTTCTTAAAAGTTGATGAACTCTCTCAGTCCTCAGATGCTTTATGGATCCTGTGCCCACTTAGAAGCTTGAGACACTTATATCAATGTATTCAGAAGTCATTTTTATGCACTTCTCTTGAAAAATTTTGGCTGATGTAGTCAAAGAATTATTCCACAGATGAAAAATAAAACACCCTAAAAGCAGTCCAAAGAACAACCAATCTCACACACCAACTCACTGAGACCATGCCAAGACTGAAGAAACACATAATAAAAATATTACAACATTTATAGGGATTTAGTAGGTCACAGAGACCATCTGCCCACAAATAAAACACTATTCTTTACTACCAGGCCAACCTTGCTGTCAACTATCTAGCTTTGACTGCCTCAGAAGATTTGGCTGTCACCCCTCCTAAAATGACCACTCTCATTCAAAGATGGTATGTTAAAATTATAATGTGGCACATAAGTATATGGTACTATTTTGGAGTTTAAAAAAAAATGTTGTTTTCCAATTAAGAGATAATTATTATACTCTTATAGATCATTCATAGAGAATGATAGATTCAACAATGATTTGATTAAAAATTAGAATTTCTTTACACTGGAAAGTACCTTCCTTTAACATAAACCTGTTTGTTTACTCCTCATCTCTGGCCTGATATTCATGTATAAATATGGCCCAGCATTTGCAATTATTACGGTTTCAAAAGACATTACAAGTTCTAGTTACATGTGCCCCACTTGGACTGGTCTGTAATAAAGCTAGAAAGCATTGAAGGGAAAGACATTTTCTTTTTTAACTTTTTGGCAGCAGCTCTTTTAAACATTGTGACTCAGAGCACCGAGGGATCAATAAAAACACATTTATCTCTCCAGTTCCTTAAAATGAACTCTAATCCTACTTTGTGCATTTCCTGTTTGCAAGAGGATGGGAAGAGATTCCTAAGCAGTAATAGAAAAATATCCCACA
>VZTR01024105.1:1774-15675 GCA_013400775.1 Chaetops frenatus
TGCCACCCTACAGTGACAGTGCCACCCTACAGTGACAGTGCCACCCTACAGTGACAATGCACCCTGCAGTGATGATGCCACCCTACAGTGCCAGTGCCACCCTGCAGTGACAGTGCCACCCTGCAGGCAGGGCACCCCCGGCACCCAGCAGGAAGCACCTGGAGCAGCCCGGGGAGGGAGCTCGGGCACGGCAGGACACCGGGGCAGGGCTGGGAATCACCGATCCAGCACCGATTTCAGCATTTCCTGCAGCCAACCCACAGCCCCGGGGTTCTTCGTGGATGTGACAGCGAGCAGAAGCAGAGGAAGCCGCGAGATGACCGTAATAACATTAATTAAATTAACTCCAGCCCGGACCCTGCTCCCTCCAAGACTTTTGACACCACCTGGGTCACCCTAATTTATTGAGGGCACATTTTCTCCCCGAGCCCCTTAATTTGCTCTCAATTCCCGGTTTTTTTTTTTCTTTTTTCCAGAGGAAAACACCAGGAAGGCTGGGTGGCAGGAGGCTGAGGGAAGGGTGCGCAGCTCAGCAGCCACCCACATGCTCTCCTAATTCATCAGCAGCACAAAGGCAGCTCTTTGTCTCCCTCCTGCCATTCATTCCCGGTGAGATATCGCTCCCAGGAATCGCAGCCTGCCCGGGCAGGGGGGAGGAAAACAAAAAAAAAAAAAANAAAAAAAAAAAAAAAAAAAGAAGAGACAAAACCCGTCAGACTCAGCGCCATTATCACAGACAGCTCCTTTCTTTAAAAATAAAATAAAAAAAAAAAATCAATGTATATATGGTAAAGATCTGGCCTGAACAGCCTCTCCAGGCAGCTCAGGGTTAATTTTGGCCACAAACAGGGGAAATAAAGATCCTAATTCCCTAGGAATGATGCAGAGGGAATACCCACAGCCCGAGGTTGTTTTAACCTCTGGATCTTGGAACACTTCTCTTTTCTCTGCTCAATCCTCCAGGCGTGTGCTCCGCGGCCCTGAAGGGGTTAATCCCGAGCCATTGTTTTAATTGGCTCAACAATTGGCCTCCCGCCACTTCCTGCGGGAGATTATTCCAGGATCTAATCGAGAGCGGTGCCAGAAAGGCTTTTCCTGAGAGCCCGTGCCAGAGGAAACACTCTGGGAACAGATAAAGGGCCCGAGTTCCAGAGGGATCAAATATTCCAATTATTGCCCTGCCCGGCCACAGCCCCGAGCCGCGCTCGCCCTTCCTGAGCTGCGGCATCCCGGGAATCACAAGGGATGGGAAAACTCGCTGAAAACGCCGCAGATTGGACAAATGAAAGGGAAAAAAAAAAAAAAAAAAAAAAAAAANGGACTAAAGTGAAAAAAAAAAAAAGGAAAAATTAAAAGCTCTTCCTAATTCTCTGGGGTGTCGTATTGGTCAGCAAAGACAAAACCCAGGTCCTGATCGCTCCTACCTTCACTTCTTAAATGTTTTTTGGTTTGTTTTTTTTTTTGTTGTTGTGTTTTTTTTCCCTACGTATTTTTAATTTCTTAAAGATGACTGAGCAGCCCAGAGGGATCTCCTGCCTATTTGTAAAAATTAACGGTTAAGATTTGCATCACCCCACGTGGATCGGCCCAAATCGACGCCCGGCCAGGAGGAAAATTCTCATCCCGCGTTTTGCTTTTTGCTGGGACTTTCTGGGCAGCAAAACCACCAAAAAACTCTATGTGGAAAATAAATAAATAGATAGATAAATAGATAAATAAATAGATAAATAAAATATCCTGTGGAGGTTGAAGGGAGGCAGAGCTGCCTCTGCCTGAGCTCAGGGGGATGAAGCTCCATCTGCTCGAGCAGGGGCTGCTCTCACTCACAGCTCCAGTGCTGAGCAAATTCCTCAGAAAAATCCAGTATTTTGGCCTAAAATTCCCCTGATCTTTTGTTTAGCCCCTGGGCATGGAGCGAGGGGGATGCTCTGGGCAGTGAAAATGCCTCAGAGACACGTTTGTGCAGCAGGGTTTTTTTGAGATCTCGTTATTGATATTTGGGATTATTACTTTGATATTTCTTTGCCGATTGATTTCTCTGCGAACTGAGCTGGGAAAACAAAACCAGATAAATGATCCATAAATCTGTGTCCAGTTTGTCACCTGGCACAGAATATTCCTGTTCTTATCTACGTGGCACAAGTGACATCACACAAGTGACACTCAGCAGAGTGAGCATCCAAAATGTGCTGTACCCAGGGGAAAATGGGGAATTTCTGTCCCCGTGCACATGTCTGGGTTATATTTATTGTGTTTATTGAATTTATTTTATTTATTGCTATTTATTGTGTTTATTGTATTTATTTTATTTAGGGCTATTTATTGTGTTTGTTGTATTTCTTGCTATTTCTTGTATATATTTTATTTATGGCTATTTGGTGTATTTATTGCTATTACCCAGAAAGCAGGAATTTTAGAGTGGTGGCATTGGCAAAAAACACATAAAAGGAAACAAAAATGCCAAGTTTTGGATTTCTAGAGAGAAAATTCTCTGGCTTAGGAAAATCAGGAATTCTGAGGTGATTTTTGAGAAGGTCTTTTTGGAGTTTCCCCCTCCTGCCTGAGGACACAGGGCCAGTGTCCAGTGGGTCAGTGTGACAGTGTGTCAGTGTCACCACGTCCAGGGCCCAGTGTCACAGTGTCACAGTGGGTCAGTGTCCAGTGTAAGTGTCATAGTGTCACAGTGTCACAGTGTCCAGTGAGTCAGTGTCCCAGTGTCCCAGTGTCACAGTGTCACAGTGTCACAGTGTCACAATGTCCAGTGGGTCAGTGTCAATGTCAGTGTCAGTGTCACAGTGTCACGGTGTCCAGGGCTCAGTGTCCCAGTGTCCCAGTGTCCCAGTGTCCCAGTGTCCCAGTGTCACAGTGTCACAGTGTCACAGTGTCACAGTGAGTCAGTGTGACAGTGTCACAGCAGGTCAGTGTCCCAGTGTCACAGTGTCACAGTGGGTCAGTGTCACAGTATCACAGTGGGTCAGTGTCACAGTGGGTCAGTGTCACAGTGTCACAGTGGGTCAGTCTCACAGTGGGTCAGTGTCAGTGTCACAGTGGGTCAGTGTCACAGTGGGTCAGTGTCACAGTGGGTCAGTGTCACAGTGTCCAGTGTCACAGTGTCCAGGGCTCAGTGTCACAGTGGGTCAGTGTCACAGTGGGTCAGTGTCACAGTGTCCAGTGTCACAGTGTCCAGGGCTCAGTGTCACAGTGTCACAGCGGGGCAGTGTCAGTGTCACAGTGTCACAGTGTCCACCTTTCCTCGGACACTGGGCCTGGGAGAAACTCCTTCCAAGGATTTGGGTGTCCAGGTTGGATTTATGACTCCAAATTTGAGCATTCCCAGAATTCTTTACCGTTAATTAACCACGAGCTGCTCCTGTTCTAAAGGAACACAATCCACTGACACCTCAGGCCCAGAACTCCAAGGAAATCCTGGAATCCCAGAATGGATTGGGATGGAAAGAACCTTAAATCCCCTCCAGTGCCACCCCTGCCATGGCAGGGACACCTCCCACTGTCCCAGGCTGCTCCAGCCTGGCCTTGGCCAATGCCAGGGATCCAGGGGCAGCCACAGCAAATCTGGCAATTCCATCCCAGCCCCTCCCCACCCTCCCAGGGAACAATTTCATCTTCCCAAGATCAGAGCTTTGCCAAGTTTGCCTCACTTGCTGTTTTAAATTTGCTTTTTCAGCCTTTCAGGCTTTGTCTTTGTCCCTGTGCTGCAGCAAAATCTCAATAGCAAACTTGTGTTCATTTCTCTTCACCACTTGTTGCTTATTTTATCCTACAGAAACACCTTTCTTGTCCTCCCTTGTCTGTGAAAACCCATTTCATCCTTTTTTTCAGATGTGAATCTGAGCCTTTTTCAGCCAGAGCCTAAAAATTTGCCATGAGGAGACACTCCAAGGTGCTCCTCAGGACAACGAGCTCAGGCAGAGCAAATTGTCAAATGCCTGAAAATAACAATTATTATTTTCCTTCCTGACTTTTCCTCTGCCTTTGTTTCCTTCAGGGATGTGCAGAACTCGATGCTGAGCTCTCCAAGTTTCCCCTGCAAAGGTTTAAACCCTCCTGAGGCATCCCCAACCCTCCCCACCTGTGGCTCTAACAAACCCTGGACTCAAACCCTGCCCAAACAGAATTTCAGCACCTCCTCCATCATCCGATGGTGCAGCTTTAAAAATCAGCTCGAAATCTCTCTAGGTGAGACTTTCCGCATCACAGATTTTTGGGAAGCTGATCCAAATCCCTGACTCTGCAACCTCGATGGATTCCCTTCAAAACCTGAAAGTGGCAGAAACCCAGCAGGGTCCCTGTGCTGCTTTAAATCCTCCTGAGCCATCCCAAACCCACTGAAATTAAACACACTGAAATCAAACCCTGCCCAAAGAGAATTTCAGCTTCTCCTCCATCATCCACTGGTGCAGCTTTAAAAATCAGCTCGAAATCTCTCTAGGTGAGACTTTCCCCTTCACTGATTTTTGGGAAGCTGATGCAAATCCCTGACCCTGCAACCTCAATGGATTCCTTTCAAACCCTAAAAGGGGCAGAAACCCAGCAGGGTCCCTGTGCTGGGAGATTTGGCAGGGCTCTCATCCAGGTTTTTGGGGTGCAGCTCTGGAATTCTCTGCCACCCCATCTCAGCTCCTGCAGGGCCCTATCCCAGTTTCTGGGGGAGAATCCCACAGCTTTGGGTAGGTGTTGGCAGCCCAGAATCCCCTCCCAGTGACCTCAAGAGCCTNTTCACAGATTTTTCAGAAGCTGATCCAAATCCCTGACCCTGCAACCTCAATGGATTCCTTTCAAACCCTAAAAGGGGCAGAAACCCAGCAGGGTCCCTGTGCTGGGAGATTTGGCAGGGCTCTCATCCAGGTTTTTGGGGTGCAGCTCTGGAATTCTCTGCCACCCCATCTCAGCTCCTGCAGGGCCCTATCCCAGTTTCTGGGGGAGAATCCCACAGCTTTGGGTAGGTGTTGGCAGCCCAGAATCCCCTCCCAGTGACCTCAAGAGCCTTGGCTGCTTCTTGCTCCATCCCTGGTTAATTATTGCTCTGTCCCTCACTAATTATTGCTCTGTCCCTCACTAATATTCGCTCTATCCCTGATTCATTTCTCTCCAAGCTGGGCTTTTGCTCAAACACCTCCTCTCCTGATGGGTGGCTGAGCAAAGGTGCCTCCTCTTTCCTCTCGACCTCGAGGAGCCTCGGAAAGCTGAATCAAACCAAGCCCTGCTGAAATTCAGAGGGGTTTTCCCTGCAGATCTCGTGATTCTGTGCACATTTGTGACACCCTGAGGTATTTCATGGCAGTTCCTGGCTCAGGTGATCCCTGAAACACCAGAAGAACAAACAAACTGAGGGCTGGGGTTTTATTACAGCCCTGATATTGAGGTTTTTATGGCGAGTTTGTTTCCTCATACTGCTCCAAAAGAGGGATATTGTGGTTCTACCTCAATGCCAAATTTATAATGAGTAATTTTATTTAGTGGTATAAGGTGAACATGGGTTGATGGTTGGACTTGGGGATCTTAAAAGTCTTTTCCAGCCTTGATATTTCTCATTCTATCACCTTCAAAAAGAGTCTCCAGCAAGCTCAGCCCCCAGAGGTTCACATTAAATATCAGAACTGGGGTTTTTTTCCTGCAGGAGTGGTCAGGCATTGGAATAAACTGCCCAGGGAGGTGGTGGAGTCCCCATCCCTGGAAGTGTTCAAGAAAGATCTGCATCTGACACTTGGGGACACAGTTAAGGTTGATTTTAGGGAGATTTTAGGGTGTTTGGGGTGGTGCTGGTGCTGATTGGACATCAGGAACCCTCCCCATCCATGGCCTGGTGAGATCAGGATTATCTCTGCACACACAGGAGTTCATTTGATGGGAATGATCATTTAATCCTAAAAAATCCTTTCCCTAACTTTGGAAAAGACCTCTAAGATCCCCAAATCAACCCCCACGTTCACCCTACAGCAGGAAATTGGGGAATTACTCCTTGATATCCATCTGGCATCAAGGCAGAACCACAATGTCCCAGTTTTGAAGTTGGACTCGAGGATCCTGGAGGTCTTGGACGATGCTGTGATTCCCTGATCATTCCCTGGGGGAGAGACATCCCTGCTGCTTTCTCTGAGCAATTCCTGGAAGAAATCATCAGCAATTCCTGGAGGGAATGACGAGGAAAGGCTGATTCAGAGAACAGCAGAGCACAGCTGGATGATTTCATCCAGAGCATCCCAAACCTGCTCCCAGCTCCCACCACCGTCCTGGAGATGTGGAAAAACAGAGTTCCCAGAATTCCAAGACTTCTGCACACGAGGGAGAGGCATCAATGTTCAAGCTGAGATGTTTTTGCTGCCTCGAGCTTTGGCACCTCAGCACAGGAGCAGCGGTGTGGGAATCACACAATTTTCACAATCCACAGACATTTTCTGCAAGTGAGGTCATTCCCATGGCAGGGAGACCTTTGTTCCTGGAAAATATCCCAAGCTAAGCCAGGGAAAAGGGAAGGGATCATTCCAGCCCTGACTTTGGAAGTGGGTGAGGGGAAGGCTTTCCCAATCCCTGCTGCAAAGGAGGATCCCTCACTTCTGGACATGGAAAAGTCACCCTGAGCAATCCTGCCCCACCCCGGGTTCAGGGCAGAGGCTTCCACAGCAAAGCAAAATCCTGAAGCACCATCATTATATCAATAAATCACTATTTCCCTGGATTTTGGGAAATCCACCCAAAACGTTCCAGGGAAATGCAAAGTGCTGTTGAGTAACAGATCCAAGCCCTTGGCAGCAGCACCCACAGGAACCCCCACAGCACAAAATCATGGAATTAAGGCTGGAAAAGACCTCCAAGATCATCAAACCCAACCTCCAAGACCATCAAACCCAACCTCCAATCCCAGCTGTCTCAGGGAAAAGGGCCCTGCAGATCCATGGTGTCAGAATTCTAAGATCAAAAAGGTTTTCAGTTTGAAGTTTAAAGCTTAGATAGAACATGATTTGATGAAAAAATCCACAATGCGACGGAAGATTAATTAACTCTTGGTGTAGAAATAAAAATATATGTATGTAGGAATTATCTATTAGTCAATTAACTTTCAAGAGACCTTCTAACCTACAGCCTTGTGATTGTTCTTCATGTTACAGTGAACTTCTGCAAAGCTCTGTGAGGGAATTTCCAAGACTCCCAAAAGAGCAGAGCAATAAATTTCACCTAAAGCAATACCAGAGTGAAAACACCTCCACCCCAACCATGCTGAGACCTGGGAGCCCAAACCAGGCCCAAGCCCCTCTGTCTCCCAGGACCTGCTGGGGTGAAACTGCTTTTCCAAGGGACAAAACCACCCCAGGAATTCAGCTCCTTCCCTGCCTTGTCCCCCAGCCCTGCTGGAAGGAGCAGGGAGCTCATTCTTGCCCTGTGCTGGGCACGGGTGAGGCCTCACCTCGAGTGCTGGGTCCAGTTCTGGGCCCCTCAGCTCAGGGAGGACATTGGGACTCCTGAGAGAGTCCAGGGGAGGCAGCGAGGCTGGAGAGGGGCTGGGAGCACAAACCCTGTGAGGAAGCACTGAGGGAGCTGGGGGTGCTCAGCCTGGAGAAAAGGAGACTCAGAGGTGACCTTGGCACTGTCTCCAACTCCCTGAAAGGTGCCTGTGCTCAGGTGGGGTTGGGCTCTTTCTCCAGGCAGCACTGACAGAACCAGAGGACCCAGCCTTGAGCTGCACCAAGGGAAATCCAGGCTGGATATTGGGAAAAAGTCTTTCACAGAAAGGCTGATAAAGCATTGGAATGGTTTGCCCGGGGAGGGGGTGGAGTCACCATCTCTGGGTGTGTTTGAGACAAGGCTGGATGTGGCACTCGGGGCCAGGGCTGGGTTGAGGTGTCAGGGTTGGGTTGGACTCGATGAGCTTGGAGGTGTCTTCCAACCCAGTGATTCTGGGATTCAGGGATTCAGGGATTCTGGGATTCAGGGACTCTGCAACTCTGGGATTCTGTGATTCTGGGATTCTGGGATTCAGGGATTCTGTGATTCTGGAATTCTGGGACTCTGAGATTCTGAGATTCTGGGATTGTGTGATTCTGTGATTATGTGATTCTGGGATTGTGTGATTCTGGGACTCTGAGATTCTGGGATTCTGGGATTGTGTGATTCTGGGATTGTGTGATTCTGGGATTCTGGGACTCTGAGATTCTGGGATTCTGGGACTCTGAGATTCTGGGATTCTGNGAGCCTCCTCCACACAGCTTTGAAAAATTCTCATTTCAGTTGGATCATTTTCCCAAACCAGCAGGAAAGCAGCACCCAGAATAATGTTATAGCAGGAGCAGGTCACAAATACTGACTGGCTATAGGGCATTTTTTAGGAATTGCAACAATTCCATGGACTTTTTGGGCACAGCACTGGAGAAGCAGAGAGGCACAATATGAATTTCTAGAGCACAGCTCTGGTCCCGTACATGTATTATCTATTTCTATTTAATTTTTATTTTTATTTTAAATGTAATTTTAATTGTAATTTAAATGTAATTTTTACTTTAATTTTTTTTTTATTTTATTTTTTCTTGTCTTTTTTTTAAATTTCAATTTTCATTTCTTTTTTATTTATTTTTTAAAATTTTAGAGGTTTTTAAAAATTATTTTTATTTGCTTCCTCTGAGGGAGAAAATGCCCTGTACTGTTATTTCTGGCTGTGGGAACACCCCACTCACTCAGATTTCCCTGCTCAGCCTCTCCAGGATAATCTCTCCACTCATCCCAACATCCACACTCAGAGCTGGCTGACAGGGGAGGGCTGAGGAGAAAACTCAGCCCCAAAAAGGACATTTTGGGGAGAAATGTCTGTATTTCCCTGCTTTGCTTTACCTTGCACTGAGACTCAGGGCAGACCTTGCTGTGTCTCCCTTGGAAGCCCCAAGAATTCACCAGGTCGGAATTTTGGGGGTTTTCCCACCAAACCCCCTTCACTCCATGGTGGTAAAGTCATGTGAAAAACCCAAATCCCAGGATTTTGATTTCCCATGGCCTGGTGGAGCCTCCTGTTCTGTGGGGGATGGATCCATCCAAAAAAAATTTCTGGAATGATCCCAAACCTGATCAAGGCCCCTCTGCTGTCACCCTGCAGGAGCTTTATGTCACCCCTGTCCAGGAAAAAGCAAGTTGTTATTCCAGAGTTTGTTATTCCAGAGTCTGAACTTCCAGAGTCTGTAATTCCAGAGTTTTTCCCACCCTGGTGCCCAGGACAGCTCTGTCCCCCCTCCCCAGCCCAGCACGGAGCTGATAACCACAACAAAGGGCTGAGCTGCCATAAAACCCAACCAAAACCCCACAAACAAAGCAGCAGAAAGGTCCTGGGAGTGATCCATCACCACCCTGGGCAGCATCCACAAACACCAGGGATGAAAACAACGGGATAAATCACCAGGCCTGGACAGCTGGGAATATTATCAGTGGGAACACTGGGTTTGCCCAGCCAGAGCCGTTCCCTGCCTTCCACCAGATGAATTCTCCTGGAAATGCCTCCCTGTTTCAGGGGATAATCTCGTGACAGCCCCTTGGCTCCTGCTTCGGGGCAGTTTCCACAGGTGTTTGTTTGGGAAAAACTCAAATCTCTGCTCCTTTTGCGGCCCACAAAGCTCCAGCTCCTCCCAGCTGCAGCATCCACAGGCACAGGGACCCTGCTTTCCAACCTGGGACAGGGAAGGGGTCCCAAAAATGGGTCCTGGGGAGGACATGGGACAGAGCCTGTGAGTGCTGTGCCCCTCTTGGGAGGGATGGTGGAGCAGTATCCCCTAAAATTGCCCTTTTTTAGCTCTCCTTGCAATGGAAATTTCATTTGCAGCCAGCCAGGCCCTACCCAAGTGATTTTATGGAATATTTTACAGAAGACTTTACAGAAGACTTTACAGAAGATTTTACAGAATATTTCACAGAATATTTCACAGAATATTGGAAGGGACCCACAGGGATCATCAGCTCTCAAGTGAATGGCCCAGCCAGACATTAAACCTATAATTTTGGCATTTCCAGCTCTGTGCCCTGCCCAGCTCAGCTCATCCGAGGCCTTCAGCAGAAAAATCCCAGCCTGGTGCATCCCGTGCCGGGGGTGAAGCCCAGGTGCCACCTCACCTGGAGCCACCTCCCCTCCAGGAGCCCGGCCAGCCGTGGTGACCCAGCACGGCAGGACCTCATCTGGCAGCCTTTCACTTCCCCCGGAAAAACCCAAACCTACCAAAAAAAAAAAAAAAAAAAAAAAAGAAAAAATTGAAACAAAACCACCCGAGAGCAGCTGGGCTACAGCTGCCACCTCTGCAGCAGAGAATTCCACGGGAGATGGAAATCCAGAGATCCAAGTCGGGCTTCTCCCCAGCGCGGCTCAAACCTCTCTGTGCTCTCCAGCCAACTGGAGGCAAATTCCACCAAACTCCCAAAGGGCCTGCTCGACATTTCGGCAGAAAATCCCTGCCGTGCTCGCCCTCCCCGCCCTGACAGAGCCGAACAAAGGCTGTCCTTGTCACCTGCCCTGGCCTGGGCCGGTTCCCCCGCGGGCACAGGGGCCGGGACAGGATTTCAAGCACCCCCCAGCTCCCGTTTCAGGCAAGGCCCGGAGCAGAAGGAGTTTCTCACACCGTGAGGTGAGAAGGGGAGAGCAGAGGAAGCCGGCCCTGCTATAATTAGAAGCCTTTGCCGCCCCCGGGGGCGGCTGCTCGGCCCACGCCTCTCATCACGAGTGGGTGCTCTGCTAAATTTACCTCCCGGCAGAAGGGTTTGGGTCGGGGCTGACACAGAAAACCCCAGCAGGATGTGGTGAGCAAGAGGGGGAAGTTCACAAGGTGCGGGCGCTAACTGACATCACTCAGAGGCACAGCTGAAACTCAGATGATTCTGGGGGGTTTTTTTTAGTTTTTTCTTCATTTGAATAAAATTAAAAGAGAGGGGGGCAAAGAAAAAAAAAAACGAAAAGGAAGAATGAGTGGCATCCTTCAGAAATAAAAAAAATAAATAAAAGCACAACGGCAGCTCCGGGGTAGCTCTGATGTTCGCTGAGCAATGAATTCCTTCCACACAGCCCAGCCCTGGTGCTGGTGGAGGAAAATCTCACCGTGGCCACCCTGCACGGAGCTGATGGGATGGCCCAGCTCAGCTGAGCCAGCCTGGGCACCCAGGTGGCCCCGGAGTCCCCTCCCTTCACCCAGAGCCACGGCCAGGCTGGGAAACACCGGGAAGGGCTTTGCTGGTGCCAAGGAGGGACTCTGGGAGAGGCGCCTGTGCTGATGTCCCCAGGAGCTCTGGGAACTGCAGGAGCTGTTCAGATGGGGTTTGTTTGATCTCTCCTTGAATGTCCTGAGCTCAAGGGATCCACAGGGATCACCCAGCCCAACCCCAGGCCCTGCCCAGCCCCCCCAACAATCCCAGGCTGTGCATCCCTGGCAGCGCTGCCCAAAGGCTCCTGGAGCTCTGGCAGCCTCGGGGCCGTGCCCATTCCCTGGGGAGCCTGGGCAGTGCCCAGCAGCCTCTGGGGGAAGAACCTTTCCCTGAGCTCCAGCCTGAGCCTGGCCTGGCCCAGCTCCAGCCCTTCCCTGGCTGCTGGCCCTGTCCCAGGGAGCAGAGATGGGAGCTGCCCCTCGGGAGGAGCTGCAGATCCCTGAGCTCTGCCCTCAGAGTCCTCTGCTCCAGCCAAACACACCCAGTGCCCTCAGCTGCTCCTCCTCTGGCCCCTCCTGGCCCTTCACCACCTCCTTGTCCCTCCTCTGGACTATCTCCAACCCCTTTAGATCCTTCTCACACGGAAGCACCCAAAACTGCTCCAGCACTGGAGCTGAGGCTGCTCCAGCCCCGAGCAGAGCTCTCAGTCCCCTCCTCTCATTCTCTCTTCCCCGTTTTTCTCCTCCTTCTCCTTCTCTCAGTGACCTTCCAGTCTCCAGATGATTTCCATGTGGAGCTGGTGGCTCCCAGGGCTGATTCCTGAATTCCTGAAGGGATCCACAGCCACCCAGGCTGATTCTCTGCTGGTTTTATCCCACAATTTGAACTCTGAGCAGTGCCCAGGAGCTGAACCTCAGGAATGACTTCCTGAGGGCTTCCAGTGGGGAAAAAAGCAGCTCCTAAGTGACCCCAAAGTCATCTGGGTGATGCACAAAATACCTGCCAGTGACAGAGGGGGAGGAAAGTCCTGGGAGAGGGGAGAGCATTAGAAAATTCCCAAATTTCAGCACTTTCAGCACACAGAGCAGAGACTCCCAAGGAAAGAGCACCACACTCCATCCCTGAGGGGCTGGAGCAGGGATTAACAATGAGGTGGGTAGAGAGGCTTGGCAGAGAAAGCACTAATTAAAAATACAATTAAAAGGCTGCTAATTCACGTTCCTAAAGTCTGAGATGAACGTCAGCACTTTGCAGTCCCAGCCTGGCCATTGCCAGGACAAGGGTGGATCCAGCAGGACACGGAGGCTGCTGCACTGCAGCCCCCCAGGAGCCAGTGATGCAGACAGGACCCCAAAATTCCCTTTGGGGAGACCCAAAAGCAGCTGAAGTGACTCCCTGAGTGCAGCCATCACTGAGGAGAGATCACAAAACGATAACCTGGCCTTAACTTTTAATGTTTATAATCCCATCATTTCTCTCATCCCAGCTTTCCATCCCTGTATGGCCACAGAAAGAACAATTCAACTCTGGAAAACCTGTGGCCAGTCCTCACCCAGCAAGAGAAAATTGTGCAGCCTCAGAGACATGAAATTAGGAAGCCCTGGAAGTCACTGAGCCGTTTGATTAAAATGAGTGAGATCAGCAGAATTCGTTCATTTTCTGCTTTTGTTTTCTTTTGATCTCGGCCTTCCCAGACCTCTGGGGAGGCCAGGAAGGGAGACCACAGATCTCAGTCTCTCCAGCCTCATTCCTACGAGGCCAGGGAGACAATTCTGGGCAGGAAAAGCATCACTGGTGCTCTGTGCCTCATCTGTCCTCAGCTCCACCCCCAAAGCCACCACGCTGGGACCTGGAGCTGCCACCTGAGAGCTGATCCTCAGATTGCCCCAGGAACCCTCATCCCAGCTGGAATTCTGGCTCATTTCCCCCTCGTCACAACCCAAAGGCAGGGCCTTCCCCACGTCCCCACCCTGCAAAGTGTCCCCAGCTGCTTCCCAGCTTCTGTCCTTGACAAAATTCCATCCTGACACCCAATCCTGTGCTGCTGGCCCGGCACTTCCAGCACCTCCCGAGGAGGCTCCCACCTCCTCCCTCTCCAGGGCATCAAACATCAAACTCTGCTTTCAAGGCCACCCCCAGCCCCAGCTGGCACTGCTGGATTTGCTGTTCCAAGGTCAAATCCCTGTTTTCAGGCATGGATGGGAGGAAATCTCCCCTGGTAGCAGCAGTGCTACCAAAAAATCCATGGATTTATATCTCCTCCTGCTTGGTAAAATCTGAAATTTTTCAAAGGTGGAGCTCAGGATGGGCCATGACTTAAACACAGATGGAAAAGAGACAGCACAGATGTGGTACCCTGACAGTTATCTGTAAATAAAATAGATTTTTCAATATACTTTGGTCCTGGTCAGGTTCAAAAATGGAACTTCATCTCAGAATTAAGATTTTAGGGAATTCTCAGTACCCACCACTTGCTAGAGGGCTTTGGAGGTGGAAATTAGGGAGAACAACACCAAATTTCCAGTGGAAAGCTCTACAAAGCCTTTAAAACACTGCAAATCATCTTCATAAGAAAAGGCTCAGCCCCAGCCTGGTTCCAGAGGGATTTAAGTTTCCCTCAGAGCCAAAACCCCAGAGTTCTGCCACCCTTTCAGTGAAGAAATTTTCCACAATATCCAACCTGAGCCTGCCCTGGCACAACTCGAGGTCATTTCCCCAAGTCCAGTCTGTGCCCCATCCCCACTTTGTCACCCAGAGCAATGCCCAGGAATTCCTGGGAC
>VZTR01024108.1:0-26040 GCA_013400775.1 Chaetops frenatus
CTGGGACAGGGATGGAGCAGAACTACCTCACCAGGATGGAGATGGAGTAGAATGACCTCTCAGGGCAGGGATGGACCAGAACCACCTCCCCGGGATGAGGATGGACCAGAACCCCCTCACCAGGATGGAAACATGGACCAGAACCACCTCCCTGGGACAAGGTCAGAGCACAAACTGGGACAGAGCAGGCGGGGAGGCTGACAGGCCCCAGATGAGATTATCAGCACAGGCGGTCAATAAACACCCCCAGCTCTCCAAAGTGAGGAGCAGCCACACAGGCACAGCCTCGGGGACAGCTGGTTTTTAGCCAGCCGAGCTCCTGCCCCTCTCTCCCTCTGCCTCAGGCACGTCCTGTTCCAGTGCCATTGTTCCAGTGAGCACACAGCCCCCTTCCCTCGTCCTCCCGAGCGGGGAACTGGAAATGGAGATAATTACAGGAGAAGGTTTTCAAACACACGGTTCCTAACTGACACATGCTCAGCTCTTGATGTGTTCTGTGCCTGTTCTCATTAAATTTTATACACAGCAAACCCGAACAAAAAGCTTGTGCAGTGTTAGGGAACAATGATTCCTTTTTGCCAGTAAAGAGGAGATTTATGGGGAAAATCACTTAAATCTGACAGTCACTGACATCAGTTCTTAGTTCATGAAAAGTGAGTGGGACCTGATGGATCCTCTTCTTTTCATCAGAAAGCTGCTGTTTTTCTTGTCTTGGCTGAGAGTGGGAAGTGAATAATGAGCATGTTGCTGATTAAAAAAAACCCTTACCTTCAACTTTAGCCAAAATTCTTTGCACTTATGACACGAATCATTAAAAAAAATTCTGATTACACACCCCAAAACATTTCATTAAGGAACGTTTTTTCCAGCACCTTTTCTGGAAAAAAAAAAAAAAAATTAAAATCTTTTCTGTGAGTGCAGCGGCCACAGCAGGGAGGCACAAAAGAGGCTGAATTTGAAAAGGCACCCAAGGAGAGGTGAAAGCCCCACCCTGGCACTGGGGCAGAGCAGTGCCTGCACGCAGCTCCAGGGGTTTGCCCAGAGCGCCTCGCTCGTGTTTCACACCCCTGGTGCAGCATCCTGCAGCCTTCCCCAACGAAACCTCACACATGGTGCAGGGACAGGGCTCTGACTGAGGAAGGACAGGGCTTGGAGCCAGGGAAGCGCCCCTAAACCACCCTTCCCCTGCAGGAATTGCCCTTAAACCACCCTTCCCCTGCAGGAATTGCCCCTAAACCACCCTTCCCCTGCAGGAATTGCCTCTGCCCTNCTTCCCCAACGAAACCTCACACACGGTGCAGGGACAGGGCTCTGACTGAGGAAGGACAGGGCTTGGAGCCAGGGAAGCGCCCCTAAACCACCCTTCCCCTGCAGGAATTGCCCTTAAACCACCCTTCCCCTGCAGGAATTGCCCCTAAACCACCCTTCCCCTGCAGGAATTGCCCCTAAACCACCCTTCCCCTGCAGGAATCGCCTCTGCCCACCCTTCCCCTGCAGGAATTGCCCTTAAACCACCCTTCCCCTGCAGGAATTGCCCCTAAACCACCCTTCCCCTGCAGGAATTGCCTCTGCCCTCCCTTCCCCTGCAGAACAGAGCAGCCGAGGGTGGCATTCCCCACCACCCAGGTGAGCAGCACAGCGCAGCTTCCTGGCACTGAGAGCTTTGTGTCACCTCCTTCTGGGGCTGTGCTGAGGGCCCTGAGAGGAGCAGGGAGCCGCAGGCAGCAGCTCCAGCCCGTCCCACCCTCTCCTCACAAAGCGGAGGTGGACCAGGGGCACGGACCTGCTGCTTCCCAGTGACCCCTCCAGCCTGGTCCCAGTTAAACAAAGCTCAGCTCCAGAGGCCGGACAGGTGGAGGTTGGATGGAGAGACAACTGGAAGCCCTCTGTTTTCAGCATAGTGATTCCTCCCCGTGTGTTTCTGGCTGCTCTCTGAGCAATTTACTGGGAGCACGGACAGAAAGACAGCCAGGTCCCAACAGAACTGGAACAGCAGCAGGAGAGGCTGATGCTGCTGGGTTGCGCTTTCTGACTGCATTCCTAGAAATGCTCTTTTGCAGGGGGAGCTCCATTTCTTTCCTATTATAATGGCAAAGTGTTCCAGATGATTTCTGTTAAATGATGTAACAAAAATAAATTCCTCCCCTGTATTCCTGCATACATTTTTTTGTTAGGAACTGGAAAGACTGCCCCAGTTTATAGCTGAAAACCACCTAAAACTCCACTTTGGAAAGGCTGTGTTCAGCGTGGGGAGGCCAAGCTGGGCACTCTGGGTTTCTCAGATCCCCTGGAGTGTGAGCACTGAAAAGTCAAACCCAAGCCCTGACTGTGGAGAGGAGAGCAAGGAGGAAGGAAGGTCTCATTTACGGTCCTGAATCCTCCCTCCCAAATTCCCACCCAGCACCCACAAAGGCACGGGGGATATCCTGCCCCTCCTGCCTCAGGACAGGCCCCTCTCCTGGGATGATTCTCTGTTCCCATCACCTCGAGAGAGGAGCTCTCACCACTCCAAGTGCCACCAGCAACAGTGCTTTAATTGGTATTTTCCCTCGGTTTTACATGAGAAGCTTTTCAATAATTTTGTGCAGTATTTCAGCTCAACCAGGAGAGGGAATGTATAATTTATTTTGTTACTTGATAGAATTAGTTGCTCTTAGCTTGCTGTGCCAGAATAAACCATGAATGCAATATTTTCTAGTGTCCTTTTTCCGTAAGATTAGTAAATTTAATTTGAAATTCTGTATTCACAAGTAGTGCACTGGCTGAAGGCAAGCTGTAGAACAGATGACAAAGGTTATTACATTTTTTAAATTATATTTTAAAGATGTTTAATAGCTGTGGAGAAAGGACTTTTATGAAAATGGAAATTGGCAGATTAAAGAATGAGTTCCATGAAGTTGTTTTAAAAACACATGAAGTTAGTTTTTCTATCAACCCTCAAAGGGCCAAGGTCTGGTTCTCCAGACCAAAGTCCTGATTTGGACTGGGATTTCACTGAATTCACAATCATATTCTATAAACTGATTCCAAACACAGATATAAAACATACAGTGATTACCGATGGTCAGCAATTCCCAAATGCAGCTTTAAGTGTTCTTTTTCTTGCCACTAACCTTAAAATTTAAGTTGTGTTCAAAACATGGGTGATGTTTTTTCTGACTCTATTCAACTCAAAATTTAGGCTTTTCAGAGCCAAATTCTGCCTTGGTGTGATACAGTGATGTAAACAGGCAAAACCACCTCCGCTCTGGGAATTTACAGCCTGATCATCCAGTCCTCCACGAGTGGGAGTTTCCTGTGAGTATGAGTAAGAGTAGGACTGAGCCTGGGGGGGTTGCAGGGTATAAAATAGAGCCCACCCACTCCTCCTGGGGCTTCTGCTGCTCCTGAAAAGAACAAGTGGAAGTAAAAGGTGACGTTTGCTGTTGGAGTCGGCAGGTGCAAGAGAGAACACAAAGGAATAGGGTGTGATTCAGGAGGCAACTTGCTGGCTCTCACCTTATTTTCAAAACACTTCCCTCTCACATTTGAGGCTAAATGATGACAGAGAATAAATGCCCAGAGAAACCCTCAGCTTCCCACACAGAGGTGATGCAGTGTCACACACCCTGCCAGGGCACCGTGCCCAGCCCCAGGCCCAGCCCCAAGCCCACCACAAACCCCCCCTCAGACAGGGCTTTGTCCTTTGTCACTGTCAGGCTGACACCCAAAATTATAGGTGTCACCCACTTGGAGCCTGTGAGAGAAGAAATGTGCAATTTTAGGGCAGAGCTTATGGGGTGCCCTGGCTGTTAGAAACTGCTCTGGCTTCTCTAAAGGTTCCTAGTGTTTAATTATGCAAATGACTGGAATGATTGTGTGTTTTGTAGCACAGCAGTACCTGCTCAGCAGCCCCAGCCCCTCAGAGCAAGATGACTCCCAGGAAAGAGGAGATGGAAGTGGGAACCTCTGAGATCCCTGTCCTGGCCACAGCGGGTTCACAAAGCACCCCAGGGACCACATCCTCTCCTCTTTGGATAAACAGTGGAAAGTTTCAATCTAATCTCAAATAACTGGCTTGCCCCCCTCAAATGGAAAAGCTTTTAAATCCAAAGGAATCCAAAGGAAAGCCCCGGTTCAGTCTGGAAAGCCACCCTAAACAGCTGAACCTAAAGAACAGTCACAAACATGTGCATCCCACAGAGTCTGTAACCTTATAAACTGTCTATTGGAATTTACATAAATTTCCATTTTCTTCGTCAACTTTACAGTACACGTTAAGCTTAAATTATGGTTTCTTTTCTAGCATTGTCTGAGCCAAATGCTGCTATCAATTGATTCATATAATTACCACTTTCCTCTCTAATTATTTGTGGGAGTAAGGTACAGCAGGAAGGATACTTTTAAGTGATAATGCAAAACATTTCCTACTTGTCTGCACCTAATTCATAAAAAGGTCACAGGAAGGTTTTACAACTAAACTCAGTTAAGGATTAAAATTCACACAAGTAGCTCTTCCAAGGGAATCCACTGATGTTTCCATCTTCAACATCCAGAAACCCATTTGCTCCAGGCTGGGGACAGCTCTGCCAGCTCTGGCTGAAGGAGAAGGGGTCCCTTTGCTCTCAGTCCTGCTATGGCCAAGGCCAGGTCCTTGTCCCCTCACAGGGACCCCTCCTCCCCAGGCACAGGAGGGCTCTGGGGGTGTCTCATCACCCTGACCCCCAGGGAAACCAAGTTTAGAGGAAGAGGTGTTGGGCAGGTGTCCAATCCAACCCCATCCAGCCTGGCTCCTCAGCCTGCCGTGGGCAGCTTCTCCTCTCTGCAGACATTGCCAGCAAGATCAGAAGCAAAAACTGCCCAAAGTTACAGCCAGTTATGAGTTATGCTGATGAGAAGAGGTACAAGAAACTAATTATTTTAAAATTAGCTTGTTAAAGGCCAAAAAAGCCATGATCAAGAAAGGAAATTTCCAACCACAAGGACTACGAGACAATGCTGTGTCCTAATACTGATTATTTTCCAATTTCAGCAAATAAGAAAAGCTTCAGACATCACCACAAAATCTCTGGCAGGAAAGACTTTGAAGGAGGATCAGATCCAGATAGCTTGAATTTCAAACCTCTGAAGGCCTGGCAAGAAAAGCCATAAAAATAAGTAATTTTTATATGCTTTACAATCCCAGGCAGATGTCAGTGGTGCAACAGCCCCAGAATCAAACCAGCATTTCAGATGGTCCAGCCAAATGACCCAAATCAGTTGGCATCAGACTTGGACAGTGTGTGCAATGCTGCTACCTAATTAAATTCAAAGTGCTAAAAAGGTAAAAATACACTTAATGCTGATCAGCACCACTTTTGAGGTTAAACAGCCCTGATTACATTTGATATTCTATGTCTGGGTGGAAAAAAAACTGGAGAACTGGCATATATCTCGTTTTATTTTGAAATTGCTTTGGATGAGGATCTTTATAAATGAGATCCCCAAAAAAATAGGTTTTGGCAGTGAATGTGATTGAGGGAGAGGAAGGTTATTACCAAGGTTCCCCAGTGCCCCAGGTTTGAGGCTACTTGAAGTTCCCATTGAGAGCCCAAGAGTGGAAAGAGAGCTCCCTCAGACACAGCCACCCCCAGGACCCCATGGGGACACCAACCCCCCTGGGCAGGGGGACACAGCCACCCCCAGGACCCCTGGGGACATCATTTGATTCCCGTGGTGGGTTTGCTTTTTGCATCAGCCAGCTGAGGGTGGGCACAGAGGAGATACACACTGCAGAAAAAGATAATGCTTGTCTGCTTGGATCACCTTCAAAAGTTGAAGCTAAAAAAAAAAAGCAAACAACCAAACCAAAAAAAAACAACTCCACAAATTTGGATTTGAATTCTCATTTATTCATCTCATTTTTTAATATGAATATTTTTCTCTGGTGTATTACAGAAAACCTCCTTACCCATATCTTATTTCACAGTCCCCTAAAATTCCCGTGCATTCTGAACAGAAGTTCTGACTTGCTTTAATCCTTCAAAATAAAAGAGAATTTAAGATGGTCTGAAATGCTTAGCCAAGTCTGCTGAAAAGGATAACACAAGGTTTTTGTGAGACCTTACGAGAGCATCAGCACAGCAATGGCAGAGGTTTGCTGCTGCTGGCTTTCTCTCCAGTGGAACAGTGGACTCCCGAGCCAACCAGGAAGAAGATACATCCAGTGTTGTGTATTTGCTTTAGCCTGTCTACTGAAAAAAGGGTTTTTTTTTTAGTCAAGGATCCAGGTCATCCTAGCACTGACAAGTTATTTCCATCAATGCCTGTTTCCTGACCCCTGCAAAGCCAGAAAATGCAGATCTCTGACAAACAGGGCCGAAACAGGCTGAAGCCTGAGAAGCCCTGGTGTTTGAGAGTGAAGTCCCAGCTCAGCTGCCCACGAGTCCCAGAGTGGGCTGGTTACTGAGGACTGCAGGTCAGGGGTCTGGAGGGCTCAGCAGACTGAGCAGTCTCCTCTGGCTGTTGCTGACTTCACCGAGGCCAAGCACAGCAACCCTCCTGACCCTCCCCGGGCCACCTGGGCTGGCTGTTCTCCACCTCCCCCTGGCCACCTCCCCCTCCGTTAATCAGCAGCAGGAGGAGGTGGGCACAGTCTGGCCACGCTCGCTCTGTGCAGGGCTGCTCAGGTGATAAATCGCTGCTGAGCCAATACCTGACACATCCAGGGTGCACAAGGTGCCTTCAGACCTCGTCCCCCCGTTCCTGACGCAGTTCCTGGTCCCACCCAGCACTCACCAGACACAGCTCCTCACTCCAGCATCTCACCAGGAATCAGCTTCTCATTTCCTCCAGAGTCACTCCTGGCTGCTTTAGCCCGCTCTCAGGAAGCACAAGGAGCACGCAATTAAATTCTCCTCTGTGGCCTCGTTCCAGCTCCTGCCTGTAATTTCTTGCCACCCCGCAGTCCTGCGCAGGCTTCGCTCGGCGGACGCCCACCTTCTGCCTGTCCCTCCGGTTGATGGGGCAGCAGCAGCTGCCCAAAGCCTCCCCTATTGCTCTGCCATCTGCTCAGGAAGCTTTGGTCTGCAAGCGTGGCAGTGACCCTCCGTGCCTTTGTTTCAAGTTGCAGGAAAACAATCAGCTTCTTCCAAAGCCTAAATATGGGGTTTGAATCTAGGCCTGGTACAGATGCAAGGTGGGCCAGCTCTCATGGAGGGTTGTTCTACCCCACCACCTGGAGGTTTCACCTCTGAGCACATCTCGTAGCAATGCAGACAGGATGAGCCCCTGGTTCCCTGCCCAGAGTGGGATGGGCACCCTGTGCCTGCCCTTGCTCCGACAGAGCCAGGCTTGGACTTGTCCACACACAGAAGAGTCATCCCAGCCTCGTTTGAAGGCAGTCCCTAAAAGAGGGGGGCTCAGACCATGCACCCACAAACCCACAGCAAAGGATTTTAGCCCCCATGATCAGAATGAGCAAGGTGAATACAGTCAGAGCCTGCAGGCACAGCAGCTTCAGCCAAATCCAGCCAGAGCCTGTGGGATGGCAGCCCCAGAGCAGGGCTGAGGCTGCAGCAGCCCCACAGCCAGTGATGCTCCTGGAACCCACCAGGACTCTGGGCCCCAGCACAGCTGGGAACCTGCCTGCTGAGAGCTCAGGGAACACAGGACAGCCCAGGTCTTGGTAGGAAGGGTTCATGGGATCTACCCCAGCCATACCCTAAGCAAAACAAGGCACTTGAAATTTTAGCTTTGTTTCAGACAGCACAGTCTATCAGATCAGGGAATAATAAAACTTAGTTCTAAACTTTTCCAAACAAAGTCAAGATTTACCAACTTCAGACCCTGACTGTGGTTCTCTCCCATCATTTCACAGCTACAGGTGGCATTAAGCTGCTTTTGTATTTTCCTCTCTTGGACAAGACCTGCAGAAACAGCTCCACTAGTGGATCCCTCCACCCACATGCCATCAGCCCTGGCTCAGAGATGAAGTCCAACAAACCAAAGTGACACAAGTTGCAGTGTGGAAATTCAGGTCAACACTAGCAGAATGCTGTTGGCCTCATTGCAGGACTAACTCCTTCCCAAGCCTGAAAAGCCTTGGTTTCAATAATCTAAACCCCACACAACTCCCCAAGCACCATATTAATCTCATGAACCATTTTCAACATCCCAGGTTCCTGGATGCATGGGAACATTTGTTATCATCCCACTTTGCTGGCCCCCATTATTCCTGCAGCACCTGGCCCTGAACTCTCTCTCCTCCCAGCTTTGCATGGGAGGGCTCAGCTCATGCCATGAAATATTGAAGGAGAATTCCAGGATGATTTTAGGGCTTTAGAAAGCCCCACCTGTAATGAGGCAGCACCAGAGCTGCTCTGCCAGCCCGAGCCCTGCCGAGCCCCATCCTGGCTCTTACAGAGAAGCCTTTTGGAGTGAGTTGGCTTTTCCTGGAAATTCCTGGGAATTTCCAGGAAAATTGTGTTCCAGTAAGCAAAGCCAATCTCTGCAGAACCACATGAGCTTTAGTGCACGAGGACATTTGGGAGCAATAACTGCTCCACCAAGCAAGAGGTCCCTGCTGGGACCGTCTCCAGCCCTGCCCTTACAGAGCTGTCTGGAAGCTGAAGCCCTCCTGCAGCTCCAGCAGGGAGCTCTGCTGCTGCCACAGAGCTGGTGGCACCAGCCACCTCCTCCTCTGCCCAGGACAAGCAACAGCAGCAGCACTGCAGCAAGAAAGACAGAGAGAACCTTCGTGGGTGAGCTTAAAACATCCTCACAGTATCTGAACCACACTTGGAAGGCTGAAGGAAAAATCACTTATTTCCATTGGAACTGAGTCCCAGTCCCCACGTGCTGACTGCATGCCCATGCAGAGGTCTCACAGCTCCCACTGCCCAGCACTGCCTCCCACAGCCCTTTACAGCCTCCTGGCGGAGATGCTGACCCCACAGCTGGGCCCACTGGGCTGTTCCACGGGGCTCTGCTCTCAGGAGAAGCCCCTTCCCCTGCCTAGAGCTCCTGCCCTGCCCGTGGCACAGCCACCTCCCCTGCACAGAGCACATTGCTCCCCACCCACCCCGGGCAGGGACAGTCTGTGTCCTCACAGCACAGGAAAGCCTCCTCTGGGACTCAGTGTCCTGGGCCTGATGGCTCTGCCACTGCAGATAATGAGGCAAAGTGTTCTCTCTCTGTGTTGCACTTTAATTCCATTTTAATTCCATTTCAATTCAGTTTTAATTCAGTTTTAATTCAGTTTTGATAAAGCACTATTAAAACACAGAGTTGCATTACTGGTTTCTGAGATGTTAGTGAGTGCTTCCTTCAGTCCTTTCTCCAGAGGGAACCTTTATAAACTTCCAGGTTTCCATGTTTCTGTCCAGCTGGAAGAGGCAGAGGCAGTGCTGCTTTTGAGGGTGCTCCTCTGCCAGCTCCGAGCCACTGCTGCCTCATTCCCATTCTCCTCCAGCTGTGCTGTTCATAAAGGTGCAGATATGACATTATTTCACAGAAATTCATTGGGTAACTAACTGAACAGTCTCCGAGCATTGCAAATAAAGGTGTGTATTTGACTTTCAAAACCAGTTCCAGACGTACTGTGTTCCTACACAGCCTATCTTCCTTTTTCATACTGATGCCTCTCCTTTTGCATTTCCTGTTTGAATTATCGCTGTGCCTGAGACATGATTTACATTTAGTGTAGCTCAGAACAACAAAATGCAACATTATGTTATACAAGGCTAATTCTTCCTTATACAAACCTAATTCCAAGGAGTGGTGTGCACTGGCTGATCCAAAATGATCTAGGAAGGCAGGTTGTGAGATTTAAACAAGTCCCAGGTAGGAATTTGTTACAGGTGACAGTCCCTGAGCTGTTAGACATACACTTGAAACACACTCCTAATGACAGCATTATGATCATGAAATGATGGTTAAGGAGTAGCTGACGTTCTCTGGCTGTGCTTTATGTTCCCTGGAATAGCAGGGCTTCAATCATAGGGAAAACTGGAAAGAATTTCCAGTTTCACCTCTTTCAGACTTTCACCTGTTGCTTGTGCTGCCACATGCTGAAAAGAGAGCTACATGAAGAGATGATATTAGATGAACAAACTGGGGAGAGGCAGAACCATGGGATGGGCTAAGAGGATCATACTGACACGCTCCTGAGGATTGCCCTCACCTGAGGGAGAGGGGAAGGGTGCTCAGCAGATCAGCAGCACCTTCCTGTCTTTTGCAAGGACAGCAGCACCCACCCAGGGTCTTTGAGGCTCTCACCACAGCCCTGGCCAGAGAGATCCATCAGGCCAGACTGGGAGCTGGAGAGCAATTTTTGCCTCAAACCCTGCAGGTGCTGCTCCACAGCCTCTTTTCATGGGATTCTGTGGTTCTGAGCTGAACAAGAATTGGGTCTTCTTGTAGGAAAGCTGAGAAACCAGTACAAGGGAAGCTTCTGCCTGGTTTCCCCTACCAAGATCTTCTTTTTCCTCCCTCAGCCATGTGGCTGGGAATGGGAAGTGGAGGGAACTTGCCTTTGTTTGTGAAAAGAGCCAGTTCCCCAGTCTGGAGTTCCTCAGCATTAACCTGACCATACACAGCAGACTATCCTGTGCTATTGCTGCCCTGCCATCCCACATGTGCCTGGGGAACGAGGAGGGGACAGCCTGGACCCCAGCTCCCAACCCTGAGAGCTCCATGCCCTCACAGTCTCACCCAGGATCTGGCATGGACAGGACTTTCCCATCACATATTCCAAAATTGCAGTGGTGGGATGACAAAGCACAGACAGCAGAGAGCCAGGCCACGGCTCACCTGCCCTGCAGCATTAAAATGGATGAAATGAAAGCCAAGTTTTCAGCTTCCAAACAGTCTGTGGTAGGGGAAAACACGTCCACTCTACTTGACTCCCCTTATCTCCTCTTCACTCCGTCCCTGGCTGGAGGGTTTGTTGTGTGCTGCTGTCTCTGGGGCTGGCAGGGAGCAGAGCTGCTGGGGCACAGGCACAGCACGTGTGGGGTGGGGAGAACCCTCCAGAGCCTCAGCCTCTCACCACAGGGCTGCTCCCCGGGCCAGGAAAGGAGGCAGACACTCAGTAATTGTGGTGCCTCCTGCCCGAGCCCCCCGTGTGGGTGGTCACTGCGGGGTCAGAGCCCCCCTGGCCATCACAGAGCAGGGGATGTGCTGCTGCTCACTCTGCCCATTTGCACCCTGATGGGGCAGGGCAGGGCAGGGCAGGGCAGGGCTCTGCAAATGCTTCCCAGAATCGTGGAATCACATTGACGTTGAGGCTGGAAAAGCCCTCTGAGCTCGACTCCAACCACCAACCCAGCCCCACCACGTTCACTGTTAAATCACCTTCTCAAGTGCCACATCCACAGGTTTTTGGACACTTCCAGGGATGGGGACTCCACCACTGCCCTGGGCAGCTGTGCCAGGGCTTTATTACCTTTTCCATGAAAAAATATTTCTTAAGATGGGATCTAGCTCTCGGTGCAACTTGCAGCTGTTCAGTAAGGTGCAATCTCTCTCAGGAGGGGTTAACACTCCAAAAGGTTTCTGCCCTGCCTGGCACAGAGCGTGGCACCTGCAGGGACACTGGGCACCTCTCCAGGTGGAGCTGAGTGCTTTGTGATGGATTGTTTTGAAACAATTGTGGTTGGCTGGGAGAGTGTTGCAAAAGAAAGGAAAGAATTTCATGCCTGAAGACGCTTTCAGCAAAGTATGAAATAAACAATATATATTTTAAAGCATGAGGAAAAAACCAAAAATGCAGTCACATACAGAAGCAGGCACAAGTGTTTCTGTAAGTACAATGAACAGTAATGCCAGTGGCAGCTTAGGGACACAAAATGAGCAGCACAGGTGCAGGGCAACACAGGTGCAGGGCAGCACATCACCTCAGCTGCTGGAGATGCTCCTTGTCTGCCAAAGCTGACAGAAATCCGTGTTCTCCTCTGAACAAGCCTTTTTCTCCCCAAGGAGCCTTTGGCCCTGAACCCCCAACACGTGCAGGCTCTTCTGGTGTCCCAGGGAGCAGCCAGAATTCTGCCACTTTTAATGCTGCTGTGGGTTCCCAGGCAGGTGTGTCTCCCCTGACTGACCCAGCCTCAGCCTGCAGCTGCTGCCTCTGCTTTGCATCCTCTCCGTGGGTGTTTGCTGTGGGCAGTGATGGCACAGAGCACCTGGGGCCAGCTGCAGGTCATGGTAATCTGGGTGGGAGACTGCTGTGTCAAGCAAACATTTATCAATTACCAGTAAAACCCTCGATTTTTTTTTTTCTATTAAACACTTTTTCCTTCTGTAATTAATAAAATGTTGTGGCAAATTGAGACATATTATAAGCCCAAATATTTAAGAGAACACATTTTTGTTTATGTTAAAAGGCTTTTGTCCATTGAAAAAGCACTTAACAGAAATATTTTAATCAGAGTTTTAAAATATCAGATGTCTTCAATGAAAGGTCAGGCTTCCAGAGCAGAGCAAACAGCTCAGGAGGGTTAATTAGCAACAAAAGACTAAACAAAAGGAGTTTGGAAGACATCTCTGAAGGAGACAAAGCTCTAAGGATGCATTAAAGGCCTTTGAAAAGCAGGATGGGTTTTTCCTTAGCAAAGTCTTTGATACACCCAGATGAAGTTGCAGCTCCTGCTGTAGTGCACCTTGTTCTATGTAAATATGGACTCGTGCTTATTAACCCCTTAGTTGGTGATGCATTTATCAGGTTCAGTGGGCAGGAACCTGAGCTGGAGGGCCTGGGAAGGTCCCCAGTGTCCCATCCCACCATGGGGAGGGAAGCAGTGCTGGGATGTAGGGTGTGGGGCTGGGATGTGCCAGGATGCGCTGGGATGGGCTGGGATGTGATGCCAGGGGGTGCCAGGCAGTGGGCTGGGGGGTTGGGTGCTGGGGTGTGCTGGGGTGTGCTGGGATGGGCTGGGATGTGCCAGGATGTGCTGGGATAGGCTGGGATGTGATGCCAGGGGGTGCCAGGCTGTGGGCTGTGGGGTTGGCACTATGGCATCCCTGGGAAGCTGCCACGGCTGCACAGCACGAGCTCTCCGTGGCAGAGGGGGATGCTCTGTCCCCCACCCAGGCACGGGCCAGGCCTGGGGACAGCGTGGCTCGGGACTGTCCCCCAAGGGGAGCCGACCCCTTTGCTCCGAGCTCATCAGGCCCCATCCACAGGCTCTTCCTGTGGCGGTCCCGTAGGGAAATCATTAAAGACGAGAATTCCCTCAGATCCCTGCCCTCCGCAGGAATCAGAGCGCGCTGGATCCATTACACATTTTGCCTGTGAAGGTTTGCAGAGATCCCGAGGATGGGAGGAGGGCGCTTTCCCGGCGCCTGCGGCGGCACCTGAGCATCCCGCGGCACAGGGGCGGGGCCGCACCTGCGCATCCCGCGGCACAGGGGGCCGGACCGCACCTGAGCATCCCGCGGCACAGGGGCGGGGCCGCACCTGCGCATCCCGCGGCACAGGGGGCCGGACCGCACCTGAGCATCCCGCGGCACAGGGGCGGGGCCGCACCTGCGCATCCCGCGGCACAGGGGGCCGGACCGCACCTGAGCATCCCGCGGCACAGGGGCGGGGCCGCACCTGCGCATCCCGCGGCACAGGGGGCCGGACCGCACCTGAGCATCCCGCGGCACAGGGGCGGGGCCGCACCTGCGCATCCCGCGGCACAGGGGGCCGGACCGCACCTGAGCATCCCGCGGCACAGGGGCGGGGCCGCACCTGCGCATCCCGCGGCACAGGGGGCCGGACCGCACCTGAGCATCCCGCGGCACAGGGGCGGGGCCGCACCTGCGCATCCCGCGGCACAGGGGGCCGGACCGCACCTGAGCATCCCGCGGCACAGGGGCGGGGCCGCACCTGCGCATCCCGCGGCACAGGGGGCCGGACCGCACCTGAGCATCCCGCGGCACAGGGGCGGGGCCGCACCTGCGCATCCCGCGGCACAGGGGGCCGGACCGCACCTGAGCATCCCGCGGCACAGGGGCGGGGCCGCACCTGCGCATCCCGCGGCACAGGGGGCGGGCGGGACACCCCCCCCCCTTCCAGGCAGGACAAACCCGCCACGGAGGCCTCACGCTCCACATCCTTTCCTACTCTGCATCCAATTAACCTTTCCTCGCCAAGGAGCGAGGACACTCTCCTTTGATTGGCACTGCTTGTCCTGGTGCCGCTGGCTGGGGTTCAGAAACTCGGCTGGAAAATCAGGCTTTATTAAAACATCCTTTAGCGCTTGAAATGGATTCCAATGCTGTATCTCTAAGGCGGGAGATAATTCAGCATTTGTTACTTACTGACAGAATACAGAATTAGAATTTATAGTGCAAGTCCTAATGTCAGAAAGCCTAATCTAGCAGCAATTGAATTTCGGTGTGGTTTTGTAGCCTTGCATCGGCTGCTCCTTTAGCGGGAGGGGTGGGAATGCTGCACGAAACCCGTGATACACTTACACCGCGGAGTTAAACCTGAGTACAGACAGAGCAGCGATTTGGTGCATTTGTGCTCTGTGTGTGTGTGATGAGCATTTCGTCCCCACCAGCATTCACTGACTGGCATCATTTGGAGGAGAAGCATATTGTTGGTGTTATTTCTTCTTTAATGAGTGCTCAGGCTTTTCCAGCCTGAATCAGCATCTCCAGCTCCCGGGGTATTTTATCTCTGTATCTACAGCCCTACTTAACTGAAGCAGCAGAGGGATGGGGGGGTCCCATAATGGGCGCGAAGAAATGGCCTCAGGTTGTGCCAGGGGTGGTTTAGATTGGGTATTAGGAACAATTCCTGCCCTGAAAGGGTTGTCAGACCCTGGAATGGGCTGCCCGGGGCAGTGGAAGTGGAGCAGCAGGTTGTGTGTGAGGGCAGTGAATGATCATCAGGCAGGAGGAAAACTCACGGGACAAATGATTCCATCTTTTTCTAAAATTCAAACACTTCTGCCACAGCTTCTACAAGAATCCGTTCTCTCCCTGGATGCCACCAGGACCTCTGGATGCCGGCAGGAGGCATGGCCTCTGACACCTGAGCCTCCCCTGAGCCTCCCCCGGCCCCGCCCGGAGCACGGCGAGCTCGGCTGGAGAAAGGCTCACACAGAGGAGCCTTTAACTCCGAGCTGGGCACGGGAGGGTCTAACAGGAGTCTTACCTGAGGAGATAATTAGCCGGGATACCCCCAGCTGCCTGATGAATTTACGTGTTTTCCAGACCTCCGTGCTGCAGCGAGTCTCTCCCCCAGCCCCACACGTGTCATCGATGCTGTAGGTGCTGTTTCCTGCCCTCCTGGAAAAGCCCCGTGTTTGGGGAATCTAATCCTTACCCAGCTGTTTTGAGAACAAAGGCAGAGCCTCAGGGAGCAGAATTCTCCTCGTGGCTTCAGAGCCCAGGGTCGTTTGTGGAAAATCAGGAGTTCCTTTCTCCCCTCCCTTGAAGAGAGGACTCCACTGGGTTTTCAGGAGAACGGGCAAAGCAAACTTGGGTAACAGGGTGTGGAGGAGGAGTGTGAAACGAGCAGCAGAAGCCCATCAGATATCCGAGGGAAGGCAGGGGATATAAAGAGCACGGGAGATAAAGGGGGAAGCACCTCTTTAGGTGTGTGTGCCATGATTTCCCCTCCTCAGAAACGGGCGGGGTCCGTTTACCTGCAGCAGCAATTCCCGGCTCGGCAACTCCTCAGAGGAGGGGAAATAACTGCGGGAGAGAATTCTTTACCTTGAGGGGGAAGAGGAGCCCGAGGGCCGCTTTAGCTCAGGGATGTGCGGGCCGCGAGGGTGGGAGGGCAGAGGGAACAGCCCCGGGGAAGGCGGCTGATGCTGCAGGTCGGTGTCCCCCGGCATGGCCGGGCACCGGGAGGCTCCCGGACCGTGTCCCGAGGGAGGTGAATGCCAGACGTGCGGCCCAAGCGCTGCCAGAGGCGTCTCGGGGGCTGAGGCAAAGGACGGAACTGCCGGCACAGAGGCAGTGAACGGGAGCAGGAGGAGAGCAGCGTGCGCGGGGCCGAGCGGGGCTGGCGCTGAGGATGCGGCTCTAACCGGGCAGGGCTCCGCTGCCTTTGCCAGCCTGCAGCCGGGGAGCAGCGGGCGAGCAGCAGTCCCTGGGCAATCAGGAACGAGAACAAGAGCGGGCACCGGCAGGGAGCTGGGTGGGCTGGGCTCTCACTGACACAGCCCCAGCGGCCCAGCAGAGCTCGGGGCAGAACCCCTCCGGTGGGGTGGGATGATGGGTGGGATGGGATGGGGCACGGCACGGCACAGGAGCCTGGCACAGCCACCAGGGCCAGCCCACACCTCAGCTCTGAGACACCTGAGCACCTCTTGGGCCCCGTGCGGGGACACGGCAGCTGACATCAGCCTCAGCTGGGCTGCCTTCCTCCTCATCATCCCCGCAGGTGAGGACATGTGCTGTCTGTGCGGTGAGGAGAAGGGTGCTGGTATCAATATTCATGTTCTGGTTTAATTTTAAACTCCAGCAAGGCTACAGAAAGTGTTGGTAATGCAATTCGGGGTAGGAAATGGGTATGAGTAGGAACACATGCTCCCTTGGGACTTTTCTAATCTCCTCAAGCAAATAAACAGATGAACTCCACAGGCAGAAAAAAAAAAAAAAACTGCATTAAAAATAAAACCCTTGAGGTGTACCTGGAGAGACTGCACCGGGGCAGGCAAAATATTCTGCAGTGGTGATAACAGGGACAGTTCAAAGGGCTGTCCCATCCCTGGAAGTGTCCAAGGCCAGGCTGAACAAGGCTCAGAACAACCCGGGATAGTGGAAGGAGTCTCTGCCCACAGCAGAGGGCTTGAAAAAGATGGGCTTCAAGGTCCCTCCAAGCCCGAAGGGTTCTGTGGTGCCATGAGATCAGAGAGGCAGTGGAAGGTCTCCCTGGTCCCTGTGCTGGGAGCCAGCCCCCCTACAAGGTGCCCCAGGAACCTCTTGCACTCCCGGTTCCATCACCGTGCCAGGGCTGGCCTGGCACCCGTGAGCCACAGCAGGGCTGAGCACTGGGGAGCTCGTGGCAATCACAGCTCAGGAGAATCATAAAAAGGAGCCACTGTTCTCTCTCCCCGTGCTGGAAGGTGCCCGTGTCTGATTTTGCCTCGTAGGGAATTTCAGTGCCAGCTGGGCTCCCTTCCCCAAAGCAAGGAGAAAGAAACTCCTCTCCTGCCTGTGCTTCTTCCTCTTTCACATTTGTGCTCCCTTCCCACGAGGCACAAATACTTGTTGTGACAGTGGTGACTCAGATGTGTCCAAACCTGTCCTTTGCCTTCAGATTCCTCGTTATTCATTAGCAGTGGCTGCAAATTTGCCTTTGGAGTCCTCTGCTCTTCTTTTATTCTTCATATTTAATGAGGCGCAAAGAATTGTGCAATAAAGGCTCATCAAAGCTGTCATTTATCTGTTTGACTGTCTTTGTTATATATTAGCAATAAATGTCCTAAAGCTTCCTGTATATGGAGACATTTCTCCTCATTATTTCACGCTGTTTTCTCCAGAAATTCATTCACAGGCTTTTTTGCCCCAGTCTTCCTTCTCTGGTTCCTAACTAGGGAAGGGGCTCTGGGAGCTCTGCTCTGTTCCTGAGCTGGAGCCCACAGCCTCCTCCAACCTTTCCTCGAGGCTGCAGCATGGACAGGGAGCTGGGATTTTCCTGTGCCCCGGGCTTTGTGCAGCCCTTACATCGGGACAAAAGGACAGTTCAGGCTGGGCTGGAGCTCCTCGTGCCTCGGGGCAGCCCTGCCCGGGGAGCAGTCACAGCACCCAGCCCGGGTCCTGCAGGCAGCAGGGCTGGGATTGCTCCTCTGCCTCTCCCTGATCCCACAGCAGGGCTGGGATTGCTCCTCTGCCTCTCCCTGATCCCACAGCAGGGCTGGGATTGCTCCTCTGCCCCATCCCTGATCCCACAGCAGGGCTGGGAGGGCTGATAAGATGGCCTGGGTTGGTTTGGGAGGGACCTAAAAGCCCAGCCAGAGCCACCCCTGCCATGGGCAGGGACACCTCCCACTGTCCCAGGCTGCTCCAGCCTGGCCTTGGGCACTGCCAGGGCTCCAGGGGCAGCCACAGCAAATCTGGGCACCCTCTGCTCAGTGTTTTTTTTTATCCCAGCAAATGAGGAGCCCCATAACTCCATGAAGCTGCCACGACAGGGCAGGACTTGGTCCCCAAAAGAGGAAGCGTGGGTGTCCCAACCTCCTCCCACCAGACACCTCGAGTTGGAGACACCAACACTCCTGAAGAGTTTCTCTTCAACTTCAGGAGAATAATAAAAATGCATAAGTAAGCAGGAAACATAAACAGAGCAAATAATTAGCTAATTACAACCTGCTTTAGCAGAACATTTTTAATTATTTAAATAATTAGCGAGATTAAATTCAAAACAAAAACTCCATAAATTCAACCTGAACTTGTCCTTGAAGCTCTCAAGTGCCTGAGCCAAATGCATGTACCTGGTGGTACTTCCATTAGCACAACTGAATTCATTAAAACTTTTTTTTTTAACCTTCCAGTTTATTTCATTTGACATTCCTGAATATTTTTAGCATTTCTGTCTTAAACTGGATGTTTGAGAATACTTCTGTGGGGATCTGAACAGGAGCACTGGGCCTGCTCCCCATCGGCCATGCCGATGAGCAAACTGCAATTTGTTTAAAACTCCATTACCAGGACACGACAGGGCACCAAACAATAAATAAAAATGTGATGGTATCTCACCAATTCACGTCCCTCCATTTATCACCCTGTGAGACAGAGGCTGATAACACTGGTGTGTTTGATACTCAACCATCAGTCACTTCTTTGTGTGCCCTCAAACATCTCAGATTAATTGACAAGATATTTATCGTTTGGACTTGTATGAATAAATATAATTCCCAAATACTGAGGCTTGTTCTGGAGCATTCCTTTTCGACTCAGAGCTAATTGAAGAAAGGTGAAGAATTCAGAACTGCTTCAGGAAGTTGGAGACCAGGCCAGCAACAGAGCACATTCCCTCTTTTTCCCCTCAGGAGTTTCAGACCTATTTATCTACGAGCTGCTTCCCTCGTTATATAACTCTGTCACTTCCTGAATTTCCAGAGCCCATTAGTCAAGGTTATAAAACTGAATGGAAAAATGAGGATGATTGTAAGAGACGAGTCCCTCTCTGGTGCTGGCATTAACCTGTGGCTCCAAACCCCTTTTTTGGGATCGTTCCACAGGGCAAGAACACGCTCCTGGTTCTGTTGCCTGTTTGCAGGAGGCCTCGGTACATTCCTGGCTTAAAATTACATCCACAACTACATTTCTGTGCTGCTGATTTGAAACCAAAATGGCAAATCCACAGGGCACAGACAAGTCACCTCAGACCTCCCAGCTTCAGGTGTGTTGTGCTGGAAGTGAGCACAATTCCATAATTGTTGTTTCCTGGTTAAATTTGAGCAGCAAAGTCTCAGTCAAGGCAGACAGACATGGGCAGAGGAGTGTGTGAGGTGCAGGTCTGAGAGGAGGACGTGTCAGAATTCAGGATTCAGAAAGGAGCTGGAGCAGAAGGTTGGTCTGTGCAGCCATCACCCTTCCTCCTCCTCACCTCTCGTGTCTCAGGTGGCATTGTCCGTCAGCCTCTCCATACATTGCATTAGACTGAATTATGGTTAGATCACTCTTCTGCACATTTAAAATTTGGATGAAGGCTAATCCTTCTCTCAGGTGACATCTGAAGGTAATTTTGGACTATCCTTCCCCAGAGGCCACGGGGGAGCCTCAGTGAGCACCCTGGGAGTGGTCACCAGTGCCCGTACCCTGGGGCAAGTGCTGCCACTTCCCTCTGCTCTGAGGCAGCTCCTGGTGCTGGGCCTGGTTAATTGGGGACATAATGAGCCTCATCTTGCTCCTCGTGGAGTCAATAGTAGGTCTGGGACCAACATGTCCCAGTGCTTTCCCTGCTGTAATTTACACTGATAGTTTGCTTCATTTAAAGGCGGCTCCTTGCTTCAAATGACTCTTGATCAAGGGGTGAGTCACCTGTGCTGGTGCAGCTGCATGCACAAACAGCCCCATATTTCTTCATTATCTGCCTCGGGAAGCTCCTTGCATGGAGATCTCGCTGTTGGTGAAAGGAGCTGAGCTTTTCTCATCACTCCCAAAGAGTTTCATCTCAGTCAGACAGAGACCCATAACTGCCTGTTGCAGGAGAAGAAGTTGCAATATTAAAAGCTGTCACAACTGCAAATTGAGCAAAGATGAATAAGGAGCAGAAGTATTAAAAAGTGTCAATGCTGTAAATACAGCAAAGATGGATAACTGGAAGGAGGTGTAGCCCCCGTGCAGCAGGTGTGTGTTACACACACCTGTGCAGCTGGGGCTCACACCAACCATCAATAACCCCAGGGCATTGCCTTTTCTGGGATCTCTGTGAAGGCAGAGGAGAAAACAGGAGATGATGGATGTGTTCCTCATGCTGTTACAGTCTCACCAGTTAAAAGAACCTTGAGATGGAAAGTTTGCAATTCCAGGTCAGACCTTGCAAGGAGCTGGCTCTTTGTCAGGGGCTGGATGTGCCTCAGAATCCAGTTTGCTGTTTCAATTCTCTTTGAATGTTCATGGAGCTTTTTTCTTCCTGTTGTATCAACAAGCATCTCATCTCTTGTAGGGAGAGCACAGGTACACTGAGAAAAACCAGCACAGTGCGGTTTGAGACTGAAGATGAAACGACATTAGTACCTGCAAGGTGTGTGCACACATGTGCAAAGCAGAGACAGGACCAGAAAGGAAGGCAGTGAATGAAAACACCTGTGAGAATGAGGTGACAGCTTGGATTTTAAATGGACCTTTTGGAGGAGTCTGTGTGCTCCTCAGGAAGTCAGGAGTGAGCCTCCATCTCTGGTGTCTGCACCTCAGCCAGGGAGGAAGGTGGCACAGATGCCTCGTGTGAAAAATGCCTTTTCTTCAAGCAGGTAGAATGTGGAGGAGAAATAACCCAAACCAGAAACAGGAAGAGAAAGAAAAGCTCAGGATATTAGAACAATGTGTTAAAACCATCCATTGTCTGTCATGGCTTTCTCACTTCTTCTTGAAGTGTGCCCAGTGCAGGACCCCTGCCAACACAGACTCCCCATAGTCCTCACACATCTTCTCAAGCAAGAAAGGGATGAGTCAGAAATCACTGCAGAACAGTTTATTACCCAAGTAATTAAATCTGTTGACTCAGACACCTAAACCCTCAATTTAGCAAACATGACATGCTTTCCATATTACCTGAGAAGCTGTGCCACATCCCAAATCATTAGCTGGTGCTGTAGCAGGAGTGCACCAATGCTCCACAGAGACATTTCCAAGCTTCTGGCAGGAAAAGGAGCAAACAAACAAACAGGACCCAACAAAGCTGGTGGTGCTACAGGCAGGGTGTGATGGGAGCTCCAGCTCTGGGCTGCAGCAGAAGAGGCAGAACAGGCAGTGAGCTGCCTGCAGGTGAGAGCTGCCACCTCTGGAAAAGCAGCAGTTCCAGATGCACGCTCTGATTTCTCTGTGTGTTGCATAAAATGAACCTTTCCCCTCTGCAGGCAGCCACTTCTCAGGGATGAGCTCCCCTGTCAGAGAAGCAGGGCCCGTGATGTGCCTGAGCAGAGGAGTCACCCAGCCCCGCTGGCTCTGAATGAGACACACTCCAGTGCCTTGGGAACACCCTGTCCCTGCTGGTGACTCCTCATGTTGGGAATGGGGAAATGCCATCCATAAATCAACCTCCAGCAGCCAAACACAGGCCCAGCACTCCAGCTGTGGCCTGTGCCAGGGGAGGGGGCTTGAGGGGACACCACATCATGGGCACTGGGCAGCAGCCAGCTCAGATCCTCAGCTACAGCTGGAGCCCTGTCTGAGCTAAACCTCCCCTGGCCCAGCCTGAGCCATGTCCTCTCCTCCTGTCCCTGTTTCCTGCCAGCAGAGCCCGACCTCCCCTCACTGCCCCTCCTGGCAGGGAGTTGTGCAGAGCCACAAGGTCCCCCTGAACCCCCTTTTCTCCAGGCTGAGCCCCTTTCCCAGTTCCCTCAGCTGAGCAGGAATCTCTCACTCCAGGCATCTCTGCATGTACATTTTTGTGTGCCAGAGAAGCAGCCTTGAAAAATGTTTTCCAGCGACAGTGCTGCTGTCTGGCTTAGGAGAGTCAAAGATTAAGATCAAGAGAAAATCACATCATGAATAATTTAGTCCCTAAATTTAGCATCTTACTCTGCAGAGGCTACTGGAAGGAAGGATGCATTTCCTGGTATTTATCCCATGCACTGATGCATGGAAAAAAATCTCAAAATATTAATCTATTGGCTTGATTGTGAATTGTCACAATTGCAGTGGTCAGAGCCCACCTGCTCTGCTGCCCTCTCCAGCTGCAGAGTGAGGGCATCACTCACAAACACGGTTTGGGAAGAAAATTTAGGGAATGACTCTCGGCGGGTTCAGCCTCACTAGGATCATGCATGGACGAGGAGCTGGGGGGGAAACAGGGACCTGCAGCTCTTCCCCTGCTCCCCTGGGCCCGTGGGAGCAGCACCAGGGCAGGGGGGGCAGCAGCAGCAGCAGCAGTGCCCACTCCTGTTCCAGGATGGGACTGGGGAGCACTGGGACATTCAGCTGGCAGGGGGACAGTGAGCAGGGGACACACACTGAGCTGTGGGTGCTGGGATTGGGGCAGCAGAGCAGCTCCAAACTGGGGACAGTGAGCAGGGGACACACACTGAGCTGTGGGTGCTGGGATTGGGGCAGCAGAGCAGCTCCAAGCTGCTCTGTGGAACAGGGACTGGGCTGGGGAGCTATCACAGTTTGGCTGTGACCCCCAGAGCAGAGAGTGTCCCACCACAGCACCCACCCAGGCCTGAGAAAGAACAAACAACTGCTGGAGCATGGAGTCCTTTGCTTTAGGACAACTTCACAGGCTCAGAGGCCACCTGTGGATTAACTGAAGAGGGACAGAAACTCATCCACCTACAGAGGATGGAGACGTGATAGTGACCTGCAGCAATGCTTACCCAGACCCCAGTAACTCCTGCTGACCCCCAGTAATGACCCCCAGTAACCCCTGCTGACCCCCAGTAACTCCTGCTGGCCCCCAGTAACCCCTGCTGGCCCCCAGTAATGACCCCCAGTAAGTCCTGTTTGTGGCCAGGCTGCCCACACCTGCGCTGGCAGCTCAGGAACACGAGGATAAGGCAGGGGGATGTGACATCAGCTCAGCACGTGGGGTGTCCCCTGTCCATGACCAAGGCCAGCCCTCCCAGGCCAAGCCAGTCACACTCATCTCTTGGAACTGCAACCTGCTCATTTGTTTAAAAACAACAGAACACTGTCAAAGTTCCACAGATTCGTCATGAAATTGATTAAACAGGGTAAGCAACTCGGTGTTTGGGAATATTAGAAATATATTAGAAAGAAAATTAAAACATTACAGGATTAGGACTTCTCTGTTTGAGTTGAGGTTTGCTGTAATTCCATTAAAATTCACAGTTTCACACTGATTAGAGGCAGTGTTGTTCATCTTGCCCTGCTTTTGTTTTTCTAAGCACAGTGGCAAAGTGTTGACAATGAGGTTCAGCTTTGACGTGGAGCAGAGGGATCCAGCAGTGCCTGGAGCTCACCTGGGGACAGGGCAGGAGCAGAGGGATCCAGCAGTGCCTGGAGCTCACCTGGGAAGGGGCAGGAGCAGAGGGATCCAGCAGTGCCTGGAGCTCACCTGGGACAGGGCAGGAGCAGAGNTGGGTATCGGGTTGGAGCGGAGGGTGCCAGCGGGGCCTGAAGCTGCCCTGGGACAGGGCAGGAGCAGAGGGATCCAGCAGTGCCTGGAGCTCACCTGGGACAGGGCAGGAGCAGAGGGATCCAGCAGTGCCTGGAGCTCACCTGGGACAGGGCAGGAGCAGCAGTAACAGTTTCTTGCCCACACCAGGAGGACACTGCTCCTCCCTCTGCCAGCTCAAGTTCTCCAGCACCTCAGGATGGGGGGCGTGGTGAAGCCTGTAGGAATGCCTTTCCCTTCACCTAATTTATGTATTCAGCTCATAATTCCATATCAAAAGGCTCCAGGAGCAAACTGTAATATTTAATTAATATTTCCCATCTGCTTTTTAGCACCGCTTTAATTGTAAATGGTTAATTTATTCACGGGGCAAGTTGATCACAGATGGGGAGTGGCCAGAGCCTGCACAGCCAAAAATCCATGCTGGGGTCTGTTCCCAAGAGAGGGGGGACAGCCTGACAGGATCTGCCCGTGGATCTCCCCTGTGCCCCATGAGCAGCACTTTGCACCAGGGTTCAGGGGCAGGATGGGACCCCTGGACAACTGGGAAAGCCATTGGAGATAAAAGGAGCCTCCCCAAGGCCTCAGAAGACTGGTGGGGAACCCAAGCAGGGTTTGCACACCTTGCTGAGTGTTTGTACCCTCTGAGAGCCACCCCAGCCCACGGGGTGCTCCTGGCTGAGCTCTCTCCAGGCAAACCGGCTGCAAAAGTGACTCGAAATACAGTGAAATTCAAAAGCTGCTTACAGCTCCAGCATCCTTGGGTTTTGCTTCCTTCTCACTCCCTCTGAAATACTGCCTTTTGATATTTTAATTTCTTTTGGGCTGACTTTAAGGAAGAACGTTGGGTTGAAACAGATGGTTGTCAGCAAACCAATGCCTGCGAAGCACAATTGAGAATTAGCTACGAAAACCCAAAACTTGGCACCAGCCAAATCCTCTTGATATAATTGTCAAAAGAAATCTGGCTTGGAAAAATTTTTTGAATAATATTTTCAAAATTCAAATGACTGAAACTTTAAACAAACAAAATACACTTTATTTAGAGTGTGTGCAAGTGGTGATGACAAACCTCCAAAGGTCGCTCCCAAAAGAGCACAGGTGACCCACGAAACTCCTGCTTGAGGCTCTTTCACCCTGGGTCAGCTGCTGAGCAGCAGGACGTGGTGTCCAAGGAGCTGCCTTCAGCAGGAGAACTTTAACCAGAACCCCCCACCATCCATTTTGTCGGTGGCTGTGGTCAGCCCCTGCCCTGGCACAGCAGTGCCACCAGGACCTGCTGCCTGCCTCGGGGACATCAAACTGGCCATGGGGAGGCAGCCTGAGCAACCCCCCTGTACCCTCCAGCACTAAAGTGCTCATTGGCAGCTTTATGAGAAGCCTCTCTCCTGACTGTATTTTTCAGAGAGAATTTGTTTACTCTGGCAGGAATCTCCTGTGTGGCCCTGTTAGGCTTGTGGAGAAGACCAAAAGTCTGTAAATTGCTGATACTCCTGAGAGAGGGCACTGGGCCTTCTCTCAGCACCAGTGTGTCCCAGCTTGAACCTCTTGCTCTTTTAATCTTCAGCCATTATTGTTGCTCTATGGATGAGGAGATTGTTTCACATGAATCCAGTGTGAATTTATTCAAGGCTGAGAAAATAATTACAGATTAAAAATGTGAGCACTGGAAAAAAAAAAAAGAAAGAAAAGAAAAAAAGAAAAAAAGAAAGACGTTTCTCTTCTTCGCCGTTTGAATAGAATATTTTATTAAAAATAAAAATTAGACAGGAAAACCAGTGGCCCCAGAAGAGAGCTGAGAGGCTCAACGTGACTGATACACAAGGCCCAAGCTGGCATGGAAGGACACCAGGTCTGGACCTTGTGGGAGAGGGGAGAAGCTGGGAGAAGGGAGCAGGGGCATCATTCCTGCCCCCAGCCCTGCTGCCAGCGCTGCCCGAGCAGCTGAGTGACCGATAGCAGGGCAGAGCAGGGCCAGGTGCCTTCTGGAGAGATCCGTGGAATGTGTCTGTGACACCACCATTGAGGTTACGCTTGGGTAAATCACTGCAATCACCACCTCATTGTCACAGCTCCCCGTGCTTGACTGCGCTCCTAATTTGGAGCTCACAATGCCCTCCGCTGTCCCCGGTGCCCAACTGGCAGCCAGAGGCCATTCATCAGCCCCTGACACGGGGCTGAGCGAGGCCCAGGTAACCCAGCACGGCTCCGCTCCCCGCAGGGACCTCCGCGGCACCGGCACACGGGCTGGGCTGGGCTGGGCTGGGCTGGGCTGCGCTGGGCTGGGCTGGGCTGGGGACACGGCCTGGACTGAGCTGGGCTGGGCTGGGGAC
>VZTR01024108.1:36278-60657 GCA_013400775.1 Chaetops frenatus
AAAAGAAAACAAAAAAGGAAGGAAAAAGGTCAAAACGGACCCCCATCCCACTCCACATCAGGAGATTTAGGGCAAGACCCAAGAAGGAAAGCTCTGAGATTCAAGTCAGACTTCAAGTGCCTGGAATAAAACCCATGTGAGACGTGGGCATTTATCCTTTCCCCAGGTTTAGATCCGAGCACGGGGAACACGGGGATCACTTTGTCTGTTCCGAGCGGCGGCAGAACAAAGCCCCGCTCAGCAAAGCGGCCGCGGAGCCTCTCTCGCCCGCACAGGGAGCAGGAGAAGCTCCCAAGAGCATCCCGGGCATGAAGGGCTGCGCTCGCCGCCGCGGCAGCGCCGGCAGTAAATGTGACGGGGCACGGGGGATCTCTTTCGGCAGGAAATAGAACACGAACTTCAGAAGAGGAGTCCGTGGGACGAGTCCTCGGGAGCACGGCAGGGACGAGAGCGCCGCGGCTGCCGCCGCTTGCCTGCCTCAGGAGGGAGCGTGCTGGAAACGCTTCACTCGGGAGTGGCTCCTTTTTTGTCTGCACGAGCTCTCCAGCAGGACCAATTCTGTACCTATTTCTGTAAGGACAAGCAGAATCACATTCCTTTGCAATTACCCTACTCGGAATTTCTCAGCCGGGGATCTGGGAACTGCAGTGATTCCAGGTACTCACCCAGGATCCTCCAGGGACAGTTTGCTTCACGGTCTTGTCTTCTCCCTGAACATCCTCTTTGTTGGCCAGAAAGCATCCCCACAAGGGGATACAAGTCACACACCTCCAAAATGGCTTACCTTCAAGGGAAATTCTGCTTCTGCTCATCTTTAAAAGCTTTTCCTCACGTATCACGCACTTTGGAAGATGCTCTGCTCCAGCACTGGGATTTCAGGTTCAGCTCAGGAGAATTCAGTTTTGTTAGAGATTTGCTGACTTAGTGTTGTTTACATTTTTGCCGAGCCAAGATAAGGCCCCGGGTTTGCAGCAGGGCTGTGATATGAAATGAGAGCACAACGTGGTTGCATGGCTGCACCTCAAAGGGGAATTTCAGTCCCTGTGAGACGCTGGCAGGAGGCACAGGACGGTGTCAGAGCTGCCTGTCCCTCACACAGCAGTGTCCAGCCTGGGCCTGCAGAAAGGGCACAGGATCGTGCAGCAGGGGCCCCAGGAAATGCTCAGAGGTGCCACACCAGGTGCCAGGCATGGGGTGGCACTGGGGACACATCCCTGGGGGGCTGCTGGCCACCAGCACCACCACAGCTCCAGGGCACAGCATCACCAGCACCCTGTCCCTGCCCCAGGAGACCCAAATCAGGACCACAGGGATCAGGGGATGCTCCAGGAGGCTGAAAGCAGGACCACAGAGGTTCCAGGTGCTCATGCAACCACCATGGCCATGAGCAGTGCTGGTGCCAGCAGAGAGTCCCAAACTGACCCCAGGAATCCAGACACCTCGGAAGTGCCACCACAGGGGGACAATCACTGCCCTGGTCCTGTGGCCCCACTATTTCTGGTACTATTTGCATTTCGGCAAAATCTCCCCAGGGGTACAAACACCAGAGTTGCTTTTCTTCGTCCATCTTCAAGAGATTTTCAAGACAACAGTAAATAAATTCATAGACTTGAAATGCATGTTAGTAATTGATCATTTTAAAACAATACACTGCAAAAGCATATTTCCTCCTGGAAGGTTTTTCTAAATTCCATTTGTTATTGTAAATAATAGACCTGCAATCTGTGAGCTCAGACATTACAGGAGTACTGAAATGCTGGGTACTCCATAATGGAGAATGTTTTGGGGTATGTATTTTATCATTCCTTATGTATTTTGTTTTGAACATGAATAGTTCATAAGTGCACATTAAATCCACAAGGTAGCTCAGTACATCGATACCTCCTCACCAGTCACAGAGTCTCCCAGAGCACGTGGTGGGGTTTTTGTCAGGTAACTATGGTGATACGCAAGGCCAGGATTCCTTTGTGGGTTTGGGGTTTTAAGGGGGGCTAGGGGCAGGGGCACTAGGCTGGGCACTGTCCTTTTTTTATGTATGTTGGAGTGTTGGTTAACATAAAAATATCTTTTGCTAAGATAAAATAAAAAATAAGGCAAACAGTTGATAGACGCTGCATAAAAAGCCAGATCAGCCTGACAAACAGCTGCAGCACTTTATATTTGTCTTCATGTATATGCATTTGTCTTTACAAAGAATTTCTGCACGACCCGCCGTCACCAAGGTCAAAATTTGTGAACCCAAAAATAACATATATGAATGTAGACTAGAATGAGGTCAGAGTGGATCTGCCAAGGCAGCTCTCGAGTGTGAATATTTAAGTCCCATCCCTGCCAGCAAGGTCTTCTCCTGCTGCTCTCCTGTACCTTGCCGTTTAGCTTTGTGCAAGAACACAAATTTTAGATAAATGTTCTCCAGCAGACCCATCTGGCAGCCCTGAGTGGCACAGGCTGAGCTGCTGAGGACGAGAGCAGCCTCTGATAGCAGCGATCATCTCCTGAGCGACGCCCGGGCCGGCTCCGTGCCCCGGCGGGAGAGCGGCTCCCGGGGGAGCCGGGGGGCGGCTGCGGAGCAGGGAACGAGTCCGTGTTCCCGGAAAATGCTTTCCTAAATGTAGATGTGATGTGCCTTAACTTCATCAGCAGCCGCGGCGAGGTGCGGAGGTCAGCGCAGCAGCTGAGCCGCTTTATTGAGCGCATCTGTCACGGGCAGAGCCCCTTCCCCGCCGCCCGCAGCAGCGGCCGAGACATCCCGGGAGAGAACAGAGCCCGACCTGCGCCATCGGCAAAACAAACCCCAGCCACAGAGCTGCTGCTCGGGCTGGGCCTGGAGCCGCTGCTCAGCCCCTGCCGAGGCACCGCATCCCCACCGGGCTCACCCCGCGCCCCCCAGAGCAGCAGCAGCTCAGCCGAGCCCACGCCCGGCGCTCCTTCCCTGCCCCCGGCACCCCAATCCCGGCTCTGCACACCCGGCACCGGCCCCGGCACTCCCTGGGCTCTCCCAGATGAAGGCACCTGCCCTGTCTCAGAGCACTGTGCTGCCGGGTGCTCACAGGAACAGCAGCAGACATCCAGACAGCCTTCAGCCAAGCACAAAGGCCACGCCAGCACCAAGTAAAAGGATTTTTATCTTTTAATTTAATACTTATCAGACCAGTTTTTAAAAGACTTACAGGGTTTTCTTTCTCCATGTGCATTGTCACTGACATTCAAAAGTTTCTTTAGATCTTGCTATTCCTGTAACACCTGCCACCAAACTGATGGCAACTCGTCTGGAGAAGAGGGTGTGCCACAGGATCTGAATCTCCTTCCAGGATTGTCCCACCCGTGGGTGACAACACTGGGGGAAAGGAAACTGGTGAAAAACTCTGTTATAGCCCAAATCCGGAAACTTCTCTTGGGTGGAGGTAGGAATGCACCCAACCCCCTGCCCTGGGCTGGGCTGAGCCTGCTCCAGCTGGGCGGAGCTCAGGTTGGGCTGACCTGGTGGAAAGGATTCAGGCCAAGGCTGATGTTGGCCAGAGCTGATACCGGGGTGCCCCAGAAGGCAGAAGGGACCTCCAGTGCACGTTGGGGTGACAGTGCAGCTGCCAGAGGGACTGGGACTGAGACTGGGACTGGGACTGGGACTGGGGCTGGATCTGGGGCTGGGACTGGGACTGAGACTGGGACTGGGACTGAGACTGGGGCTGGATCTGGGGCTGGGACTGAGACTGGGGCTGGATCTGGGGCTGGGACTGGGACTGGGACTGGGACTGGGACTGGGACTGGGACTGCGGCTGGTCTGCCCCAGGGAGCAGTGAGGTTCTACAGAGCTCCATGGGGCTCTGCAGACGCAGCAAACACAGAAGAAAGGCCAGTGATCACAGGAATAATTGCTGAGGAGTATCAGAAGGGGTTTGTTTGCAGAGTGTTCTCTGAGTCTCACAATAAAAAGACATAAAAAGGACAGTAATTGGCCACTAGGGATAGAGTTAATGGTAAATACTCTAATAAAAAAAACCCAGGCTGCACTGCAAGTAGATCACTTATCATGGGGTTTCTCCAATAGGAAGACTTTTCCCCACACCTCTGCACTTTTATGCTTGATTTGCCAGTGACTTCTGCAATTACAGCCTCTAAACAAATCAGGAAAGAGCCTCTTGTTGGTCTGAATTAGAAAATGAGTCTGTCGAGGTGGAGTAGTGTCATCATTTTAAATTGCCTTCTCTGGAGCTCGGCGTTCCGGGCTTTGGGGCTGGGGGCACATTTGGCTTGGATTGTTATCTTGCATTTTGGCTCAGCTGAACACAGAAATGTGTGCCTGGGAACTGGGGGCTCTAACACACCAGGATTCACTGGGATTTTATTAAAAATAGGTTTGGGCAACAGCGAGGACAGCACTGTGCAGCACCACTGGACAGCCTGGTCCTGCTCTGCATCAGAGCCTCAGAATGGAGGGAAGGGGTAATTTTGCTAAATCAAAATAAAAATGGTTTAGGTGTCTACAATGTGTAACTGCAGAGGACATCCCCCACCTGGGCTGACCCCAAGCAGGGTCACCTGAGATCCCCGGCCATGCCCTGCAGACACAGCCCTCGAGGTGTGAGGTCTGTAGGGTGGGATCACACTAGGGAGGGAGCAGAGAGGGCTGGTGTCCATTCTCTCTTAGAAGGAAAAATTAAATTTTCTTATATTTTTAATTTTCAGAGAGGAAGTAGAAATGCTTTTTACACTACTTTGACCTGGAGTTGTGGCCTTTTACAGTCTCATAGACAATGTCAAGGTTAAGAAAAATTATCTGGACACCCAAGGACCACAACACTGACCTCACTCGAGTAGACCTCGCATTAGTGGTTCCTGATAACTAAAACATCAACGAGTATGAAGCAAAAGGACATGGGGTAATGTCCTAATTGCACAGTCAATCTTAGGATAATGCAGAGGGGTGGAACGAGATGGTCATTAAGGTCTCTTCCAACCCAAACCATTCTGTGATTCCATGATTTTAGTCTCATGCTACTTTGGCAATCAAAGACCAAAAGTTCAAGATCTCTTCTTATTTCTGCTCTTGCTTCATATGCAAGCAGATATTTTCATAGATCTGAAATTATGGGCCTGTAGATCATAAAAAGCCTTTTAAAAATTATTATTAATGAAAATGTCTTTTGATTTAAATGAAGAGTACATGAGAAAATCCACAGTCCCAGTGTGAGCAATTAACCATCAGGATCTGGCCATTGTATTTCTCTACTTCTGCCTTAAGAGCCAAGGGCCAAGAGCACTTTCAGGCTACAGCAGAAGGAACTCAGAGACATCTGAATTGGTAAACCCCACCCTGCTGAGCACACACAAAGTGTCCCTGCTCATTCTGGACACTCCTGGAATCTGTAGTTCATCTGATGGTATTTCTTGAACCAAAAGAAGGAAACATCATGGAGGCAAAAACCTCAGTTCAGTCCCTCCCTTAACTGCCCTTCCTGCTGGACACCTCCCAACCAGCTCTCCAACAGGCAAGGGCCAAGAGCCTGCACAGAAAATTAAATCTTTTTGTTTGTTAATAATCCTTGCATAAACACAAAACTCCATTAAATTCATTTCTTTGTTAAAATTAAGTAAAACCAAGATATTCACAACCGCTGAGCAGTAACTTCCTAAGTTAGTGTGGAATGTGAGAGTAAAAAGGCCTGGAAACTTCCTCTGGAAACACTATTGGACATGATTTCTGCCTCACACATGGATGGGATAGCTGGAACAAAGTCACAGACACGTTTGAATGTTTGGAAAACACTGCCCAAAAGATCTTCTTTTATGTTTAATTGAGGAGCTGCTGAAAGTAGAAAAAAATAAGTGCAACATTCAAGGAATTAAAAATGTGACAGAGCTGAACTGATGTGTTATCGATGACCTCCTTATCTCTCATCAGAAAAATCACAGCACCTGCTTGTCTTACAAAGGGTGAATTTCCACACTCCAGGAGGGTTTGCTCCTGCACTGGTGGCTCTGTGGGGCTCTGGCCACCTGCCCTGCCTACCTGGCCACCCACACCTCTGCAGCAAGGTGGTGGCAGGAGCCCACGTCAAAATAGGCAGATGAAAGATCAATAAATATTTAAATCAAATGAGATGCTAATCAAAGGCAGGAAGACTTGTGACATTTACCCAGGCAAACCTGGGGAACACGGGGAAGCAATCACTTACGTTCCTGATTATCTTCAAGAGCTCTCGCAGGTCCCAGAGGGCTGCAGAAGGAACAGGAGTATTTATTTTTAAAAAGGGGGGCCAGGGGCATTGGAAACCAGTCAATCCACATTATGTGCCTACAAAGATAGTGAATCAAAGCATCTAGCAGGTGCTTTGTTAACAGCCAGAGGTGATAAATGGGGCTGGCTGCAGCGATTCTCAGTTTCACTCAGATTTGGGGGTTTTACTGCTGGTGTCAGTCTGGAATGATGGGTAGGCTTACCCAGAAGAATAAGAGAGAGAGCAATAACATCAATATTGGCAACTGCCTATTTGCTGCAGGCAGTGCACTTACCAGAGCTGACTGAAGTGTTATTGCAGTCAGATCTTCCTCTCATTTCTTTGGGACTTCCATAAGTTTCACACATTTGGGTGATTTTTACAATCTTCTTGTTTGCTCATCATGGCATGAATCTGTTTTATAAGAGCCTGTTGGGGAAATGGGCTTTGTACAAGCATTTTGCATCAACGTATCCCAGGGAATAAATGGAATTTTTAAAAAGTTTTCTGTGCTGGTCACCCACCCTTGTCCTGCCGTGACTGGAAAAACCCTTTTAGCCCGAATTTAGTTTGAGATCTTGCTCAATTATCAGGAAGCTCTGGAGCTGTTAGAGTTGGGTCAGTCTGTGCCCAGCCCTGCTGGATGCTGCTTTCTGTCCTGGACTACCCTGGCTCAGCCCTGCTGTGGGGAGCAGGAAGCTCCTCAGATCAGGCTGGAAGGAGGGGCTGTGCTGGGTGGCTGCAGACACTTGGAACCACAGTGTGATTCCCCAGCTTGTGGAGCGCTCATCCCAAGCCAGGCTCTGCTGCAGAGGTGTCTGGGGGAGGGCCAGGGGCTGTCCATGCTGTTGGTGGCCAGTCTGGGTTTTAGATTAAAGGCAGTTTGCATCGTGGTGGGCATGTTCAGCTCTCAGAACATCCCCTTGCCTCTCTGATGTGCTCTCTTCAAAGTCTTTTCCCATTGCACCTTCACCTGCTTACTCATTCCATCTGGCATCAAAGGGAAGGAATGAGCTGGCTTTGCCTTTTGACTCCTTAAACAACAAAACTCATTTCTGTGATGCTGCTGCACTCAGATAATATTACACTGGTGATATTTTCCTCTCGTGTTATGTTGTTAGGCCTCTACTCATCTTCAGGCCAAGGAAGCAAGAGGAGCCAAGGAGGAAAAGTAAAAACCCATAATGAAGCTCCTCATACAGAAAAATACAGAGTGATGAGCTGTATTTATAGCCTTTCAAATATCAGTTCAGATGCACAAGTGGCACAAAGGAGGGTGCTTGGAACCCATCACTTTGAAGTGTGTGCATCTCACACAGAATCCTTATGGTCCTGAGGCAGCTCAGCACCTGATGCAAACCTACAGCCCTTTTGGGTCTGCTCAGACAGGAGGATTAATTACTTTTAATTAAACTACAATTACATTTTGTTTCTTCTTTCTAAATTATTTTCTGTTTCTCTGAAGTGCTAGATTTTATTACGATCTGAACCAGAATTTCCCTGAATAAAACTGGAGAAAATAACTGGATTAATAATAATTTAATTACAAAAGCCCAGTTAGGTCTCTTGGAAGGTACACATGTGCAAACTTCAATGTTTGGAGTTGTAGTTGGGTCCTGTAAAAGCACATTAACTACAGAGGCTGGTCGGGCTCATCTGGGGCAGCTCCCCACAGTTTGTGGGCAGGAGGGTTTTCTGCAGGGGTCTGGCAGGTCCCGGGGCAGGGGGGTCTCTCAGAGCCGGTGGAGTGGGTCCCCTCATGACCCTCCCCACAGCTGGGACCCCTCCGTGCCCCGAGGGGACCAGTGTCCCCATCCTCAGGGGCAGAGCAGGCCCTGAGCTGGTCCCTCCCTGCCCCAGCCTGGCACCGTCCCTCCTCCTGTGTTTAAGCAGTGCCTGTCAGTCCACCTCACCAAGGAGCCAAGATCTGTAATGCTCCAGGAGCAATATTTCAAGAATCAGCAGGTTGCATTTTCCAGCCTACTTATATCCACAGGTTGCATAAAAGGCTGACTAAAAACGACCCCCAAAGCTCCCCAGGTGTTGCCAAGGAGTGCAGGTCCCACAGCACATTCTGACCCACGACTCCAGATATTGTTTTAGCAAGCCAGGATCCCAGCCAGAAAGCAGAAAGCTCTGTGCAACGCTGGCACCAAGTGACTTTGCACAGTAACAATTTGAATTCGTTCTGCAAGGCAGCAGGTTTTGGAGAGGAAGGTGGCTGGTGGATCAGCACGATGAGATGAGCTGGGGGGGAACAGCCAGTGCCTGCTCATTGTTTTGACTGCAGCATCTCTGTTGCTGGGGTGGAGGGGCTCTGTGCAGTAATGGCAGGGGGTGAGCAGGGCAGGGGCAGGGAGCAGGGTGAGCACTGCCAGGGTGCTGAGCACGGAGCCACAGCACAGCCGTGCTCTCCTGGTGCCAGTTTGCAATCACAACATCTGCCACTGCACTCTACATCCCCCGTGCATCACTTCTGTCCCCCCAAAAATGGGATTCCTCCTCACTGTTTCCCATGAGGCAGCTGGATTGTGGCCCAGCAGAGAGGGCAGGAGGGTGAAAGGCAGCCCCAAACCCTACACTGTAGTATATTTAATACTGTCCCTCTACATCATTTTAATATGAATTTTATATATGGTTATCCAAAAGTACATGTATTACGACCCTGAAAGCTCTTTATTTTAAGCAATCATATAATTACTGGCTGTTTTCAAATTGCTCTCCTCTCCTCTAATCTTGTTTTTGTAATGAAATTTATTTAAGTCTAATATAGGCATAATGTAGAGTAATGTATCTTCTGCACCTCAGAATGGATGTTGGAAGTGTAAATTCATTACTTCTCCTTCTGCAGATCTCCTTTTTATCTCTCTTCTATAGACATTACAGTCATATTTTTCTCCTGAATACACTGATGAGGATCCAAAACTAATTTTCACCAAAATGAGAACTCCTTAAAAACATGCTCTTATCATATTGTGCAGACTCTCTCAGCTCCACCAGTGTTCCTCACTTTAACCTCAGCTTTCATTTTTAAGTGGTTTTTTTTTTCCTCCCAGCATTTTTCTCCATCTGCAGGACCAAATCTTCTCCCTCCCCTGTGCCCAGCCCCTCCAAGGAGTGGATTCCTTTGGTGAGCAGAGTGGGGTTCGTTTGCACAGGTCTATCCTGGGGAAAAGGAATGGGCACAAATGCATTAGTCCAGGAAAAATCTGGCAACTCAGCAGTTTGCCCTGACTCCGAGTGTCTCCTTGCTCCTGATCCTGCTTCAAGACAAAGTAAAATCAAACATTTAAGGTCAATTTCTACTGCTTGGGCAAGCAGATACATCATTCCCTACTCTCTGGTACACACTCAGTCATCACTTCAGTCACTTGCCAGAGCTGACAGAACCTGTGATGTCAGGTCTGCAACTGGTAATTGGGCTTAATCACTTTCAAAGATACCTTTTCAGACAGCAGAAAGTCTGAATTCTGAAAGAGAACTACCAAAACGTCCAAAACCCCAACCCTAAAATAGCTGCCATTTCAATTTAGGTTGCTGTAATTGTATTCTTGCCTACCCGGCTCTTTTTGCATTGCAGTATGGAAAAATAAAGAAAGATGGATTTCAATCACACTGTTGCCCTGAAAGCTATTATCACAAGATTGATTAACTGAGACTACTTTGTTTGAACAATAGGTTGTGGAGAGAGAAAAGATACATTTTCCCTCGGTCTTAATCCATGGAACAGTGATTAGACGTTTATTTCTCAATTGGCATGGTGGAGATCAATACATGTTTTCCAAAGACGTGCACAATTTGCTTTAAGAACTTGTCCTTGCATGGTCCTCAGGTAGCAGGAGTTGTTTGGTAATTATTTGTTTCTAGGTGTCGATAGATTCTCCATTCCTGTCCAAGGCTTCACACTGCTGGAACTTTTGCTGCCTTGCCAGGTGGTTCCTGATGTGCAACCCTGGGTGCTTAAAAGGCAGTGAAGGTGTCTCTGCACACACCAGCTGGGTGGGCTTTGGCAGGAAGAGGGATGATGGGTGCAGGGTGACAGCTCCAGCCCACAGCCAGCTGCAGCTGGAGGTGGCCAGGCAGGTGTCAGGCTTTAGTGCTGCATCCCTCCTGCAGGTGATGGGCCTGGGTGCTGCCCCTCTGCCCAGCCCTTTGCTGCCACTCTCAGACATCACAGAGGGACACCCTGCCTAGGGACCCTTTGTGCTGTACCCCCTCCTCAGCCAGACCCTCCCACTGAGCCTTCAGGGATGGGCACTTGGTTGTCAATGTTTTGGGGCAAGAAACATCTGCCCTTGAACATGGGGAGAGTGATTAGAAAGGTAAACTAAACAAATCAGCTGCTCCGGGGCACAGAGGTTTCAGCGAAGCATTGGGCAGACTGGGTGAAATAAAAGACCTTTCCCTATGTGTCTCCTTTCCCCATACAAATACCCTCAGGGTTGTTCTGAAAATTCTCTTCTTTTGAATTTCTGTCCCAGTTTCTTCTAGTAAGTTCAAAAGTGCCCTGAGACCACCTGCTATATCCATCCGTAACCAATTTGATATCATGAATCATTGAATCACGTAATATAATGTAATAATGAGCAGGTTGGATGGCAGCTTTATGAGCTGATGCTCTCTTAAATAAGTTCATGCTGAAACAGAATCCTTCAGCCAATTTTTTCCACTTCCCCTGCTGTTCAGGGGCAAACTAGGAAAACTAAGGAAAAAATCAGAGCTGAGAGCAGCACCGCTCCATGTCTGAAACCTGCTCGGCCATCTGAGGAGATATTAAAGGAATACAGATATCTGAGCACATTTCACTGAAGAAGGCAGCCTGAATTTTAGCTGGCTGGCAGATGGGGTTTCTCATTAGCCTGTCTTTTCATCTTATTTCGTGCAATTAAGTAGGTTTGGGAGGGACCCTACGGGACTGGCCATTTTCCAAAGGCTTGCATGGCCCAGGCTGCATGGCTCCCGCTCCACAGCCTGCCTCCCTGCCCTGTGGAGCTCTTTTCCTTGTCACACACCCAGCCAAAGGAAGGTTTTTCTGTGTGGATCAGGTCTGAAGAACTCCTGTGCTGCCTGGAGCAGCCTATCATGCCATGACTGCCCTTCCCCAACACTGAGACAAACATTGGGCCTGGCAGGGATGGTGGTGGAGATCCAGGAGGAACTGAATGTGCCCCATCCTTCTTCAGCCCTTTCTAGAGCATCAGAGACCCTGCAAGAAGAGAGGGGCTCTCTGTCAGGGTCTTCTCAAGAGGGGCAGGAGCAGCTTGATCCAGCAGGAGCATCTCAGTAGATTCATATTTCCTCTGCACAGCTGCAATTTATAAATGACCTGTTCAGAATCCTCCCTCTGGAGGAGATCCATCCTCTCTTACAGCCCAGGGAGATGCTCTGATGGTGCCACCACACTGGGCAGTGCCACTCTGGCCCTGCACAGCAGCCAGCCATGGGATGAGGGAGGGGATGGGAACAGCCCTAGGGACACGGGTCAGTGGAGGATTCAGCAGTGCTGGGTTAGGGGTTGGGCTTGATGATCTTAGAGGGCTCTTCCAACCCAAACAATTCTGTCATTCTGTGACCCCATCCCGGGGTGCCCCATGGCAGAGCCCCTTCAGCTCCCAGCACAGTCCCAGGAGGGAGCAGAGAGAGGTGGCCACAGCCCCCGGGGAGGTACCTGGGCAGGGGTCACTCCCTGGGTGCCAGCATCCCACCCTGCCCCTGCATCCCCCTCAGGTTTGCCCCCTCTGCTGACACCAGGCACAGCCATGGTGCCACCCCCTCCTGTCAGGACAGCTTTTATGGGAGCTGCTGCAGTGCTCAGAGGGGCCTTTGCTCTGAGTAAAACCTGCTCCCCAGGATTTATAGGCCCCATATTCTGCAGTCCATTCCTGCAGTATTATTTCTGTGTTCCCATAGAAACAGGGGGGCTTTAAAGAGTAGTCTGGAGCTAAGATAATGAAAATAAATCCAAACAAAACCCTGTCCAACGTCTGTATGCATATTGGGGGAAGAAAGTAAAATCCTTGACTCCTTTTCCTGTATTGTAAAGCATTGTAATTTAGTTGGGTAAAAAACCCCAAACTCTCTCATGGATGTGATCCTTCTGCATTGTTTCCTTTTTTTTCTCAGGCAATTTTAGAAAAATGCTTAGCAACATATACAGAAGGAAGTTGCTAAACCTTTGTATTAATTCTAAAACCTCTATTCTTATTAAGTCACAAGAGATAGCTTTTACTTTGTTTCCAGCAAAAGGTAATTTGGGCTTTATTTTATTTAGAATGTTGCCCACCACGCTGGAGAGGCGAGATTTCTTAATTGCTTTGTTGCAAAAACAATTTATGTGGGGGCTTTTAATGAGTTTAATTTTCTTTAAAGTTCTCCATGTATAAATGTGGCAGCATTTTGAAATCAAATAAATTATCTACCTAGCTGCCTCACTGCTCCCGTCATTACACTGAACACTTGAAGCTGTTCCACGAGGCTCATTGTATAAAAATTATCTTTACAGACGAGATGGAGTTGGTGGTTAGCAAAAACAATAAGCAAGAGAGAAAAGAAGGGAGATTATTACCTCCATCCTTGAAGCTGTCCTCCTACTACAGCACAGGAGCTGCACCCAAACGTGGGAAGCTGCAGCACAAAGACAAGGTTTTGAGAAATGGCAAAATGTCTGACCAGAGAGTCACAGACTGGTTTGGGTGGGAAAGGACCTCAAAGCCCACCCAGTGCCACCCCTGCCATGGGCAGGGACACCTCCCACTGTCCCAGGCTGCTCCAAACCCCAGTGTCCAACCTGGCCCTGGGCACTGCCAGGGATCCAGGGGCAGCCGCAGCAAAGCTGGGAATTCTGTTCCAGCCCCTCCCCATCCTCACAGGGAACAATTTCTCTCTAATCCCTAATCCAAGTCTCCTCTCCTTGAATTTAGAACTGTTGCCCCCAGGTGGATTAAAGCACCATGCACAGAGCACACCCTAACACACACCAGAGGCATCTGGAGAAGCAGGGGCTCAACAGCAAGGCAGAAGGCAGAGTTCTCTCCCTGCATCAACAAACACCCCAAGACTTCATGAAGCTGAATTCTATTTCAAACCCATCAATAGCCTCACACCTGGGCACTCAGGATGCTGTGTCTTGGAGAGGCACTTGTCTGAACAGACAACTTATTAATTTCATCAAGCCCTGCAATGCTCACAGCAGGTACCTGCGTGTCCTCCTCGAGAAGGGAGCCGAATCGAGGGCAGTTGTGCCACTTCCCATGGTCCTCACCATTTAAAAATGTTGCTTGTCAGCATCCATAGGTGTCTCTGACTTTCTAATGACCTGGAGCTGATGCTGCAGCTGCACCTATCACATCCTGTGCCGTGTTTCAGGGATGCAGTAATTTATAAGATGCTGTTGGAGCTCTTCTGCTTCAACAGTCAGCTCTCCATGCAGCTCAGGGAGCAGCCAGCCTGAGCCAACCTCAGCCAGTCTGAGATGCTGTGATGTGTCATCCCATTCTGCGCCCCCAATTCTCAGGACCCCAAGATCACAACAAGTAGACCATGATGGCCCCAAGCCACCTCTGTGCCTCCTCTATCCAGGGCCTAGGATGGGGCCCTTGGTCCTGCCTGAGCTCCATCCCACCTCCCAGCCCAGCCTGGGACCTTCCCTGTCACCCGTCTGGCCATCCCAGCACTCAGAACCCCCTGGTCCCACAGGAGCAACTACAGCACAGAGTCTGAATAGGTCACAGCTGGATGGAATTCCAGAGAAGCTTCAGGAAGAACAAGTGATCCAAACTGGAATCACAAGATGTGTCTAAATTTCCCCACCTGGCTGCTGACCACAAGCTCTCAGAGGTGTGAGAACTGACCATGAAACCCTGCACTATTCTTGCTAGCAAGCTGCAGGCCCTCATAGGTAATTTACATGATGTATCAGATTTAACAGTAAAGAATTCATGAAGCAGGAGTCGAATCCCTCTGCTGCTGAGCAAATGGGAACATTTCCTCCACTGTGGGCTGATGATTAATTTATACTCAGGTACCCAGACATCAGCCAAAATGTCCTGTTTATCATCTAGGCAGGAGAGGGCCCCACCTTTCTTGCCCTGAGGAGTGTTGCCATTTCTGAAACTTGAGTGAAATCCATCACTAATTTTTCAGGAAGAGCATTAGAATGAACCTGCCGGGTCAGTTATATGAGATAGGGATGGAGGGAGCTGTAGGATATGTAATCATATATTTATCTTGTAGCTTGAGGTGTAAGTTCATAATGACCCTTTCACAGTCCCAAAATAGTGGAAAATCTTAAAAGCAGTATCCAGAAAGAACAGAGGAAATATGCAGAGCTCTGGTTAAAATATTGTTTGGGGGGAAAAATCCAGATGACTTCTCGTTGGAAAGGGACAGGGAAAGGGGAATTTAAATTGTATTTATAATACCAAGCCACAGTTCCTGCCCCCTCTTCCCCAGAGCCGCCCCCAGCCAGAGGAGGAGAGTGCCATGAACTCTGTGTGGTGGTGGCTCACACCCAGCCCTGATTCCTTGGGCAGACAGTCACCCATGGAGCACAGGAGGTGCTTGGACAAGGGACCCTCAACGGGATGGAGGGGTCCTACACATCGGCTGTGGAGGAGGAGATGTTCTGGGGAGGGAAGCAGGTAAAAGGGCCAGCTTTTCACCTCTGCAGTGCAGCCAGACATTCCACTGGAAAGCGGCAGAAACAAGGGGCTCCTCCTGTGCCTGCCCAGGTGCTCCTGCACACCAGCACCACCCCAGACCTTCCTGGGAGCACTGGGGCTCCAACTGCTGTCACCTCACACCCTCCTGGAGGCGCCACCTCCATGAGACCACAGCTCCAAGCGTAATGTGAGAGTGACAGCTAAGTAGTGTTGTATGACACCGTGACAGTGTCACCCCTGGAAGTGCTACTGTCCAAAATGATGGATTATCATGGTGACTCTTGTATGGAAAACATCTAAACAACGACAGCTGGGTGGCTGAGTGGGTTGCCACTGGTTAGACACGCTGGTGCTCATTATGTCCAGCAGTACCTCGCTGCTCAGGAACAGTCAGGCTCATTGTATCATCCATACTAAATAAAGTTCAAAAGCCACAGAGTTCATGGGCAGCCAGGACAGCCATGGGCATCGCCAGGCATTTAACTTGTCAGATTGTTGCCCTCAAAGTGTGTTCTCTGCATAGCAATGTTACAGCCTGAGAAATGCCATTTCCTAAGTGTCTGTTTCCAGATGAGATGTTATTACTTATTTATAAGCACACAACAAGTGCCTGGAAATTAGGAGATATTCACAAAAATGAGATCTCTGGTGACCATCAACCACACGATGCTGCCAGAGCATCTTCTTTATGTTGTGTTTGCTCTTAGTGTGAGTAGTAAGAGCAATTTGGATTCATTCCTGATAGGTTTTTTGTGATTTATCTGAATTTCCTTTCAGTCCAAATAATTCTGCTTCTGACCATGCACTGAGTGATCAGGCAGGCTCTGCCTGGCAGCAAGACCTGGTTTTGCCCACACATCAAAGCCAGCCAGATTCCAGGTGCAAAGCCAGTGGGTTCAAGGTTCCTGTGCACACGTCAGGAGCATTTTGCAGAGAAACTCCTCTGCCTCTCAGGATGCAGGGATGCAGAGATGCAGGGACAGTGGCACTGGGGCCACCAAGGCCACCCTCAATGTCATCTCTACAACTGCTTGAGGAACACCTCAGCCCTTCTCCCTCCCTCCAGCCCCTGCCAGGCAGGAGGTGTTTGGAATCAAAGTCCAAATGCAGGCAAATAACAATTGCATTTTTCCCTTTCCCAGCCCAGCTGGGCAGGGAGGGATGCCAGGGAAGGGCCAGGGCACAGCCTGGGGCATTCCCAGTGCCAAGCCAGCCCTGTCTTGGCAGGCAGTGGGCACCATTCCCCCGGCCCCCCCACTTCTCCAGGCCCCCCGGGAGTGCACTGCTGACAGCAGGCAGCCCCATCGCTCTCTTGAAGAGCAAAGCCTTTTTTATCTCTTCCTTTGTGAGCTAATAATGTTTTTTTAATTGAAACATGTTCAGCTTCTCCTTCTTTCTTCTTGTTTCAAGTGATTTCTGCCTCTGCCAGCAAAATAAGAGCCTGTGTTGCTGGGTATTTTTTATTTTTTTTTCCAGAAAATGCAAGGGTTTTTTCTTCCTTTTTTTTTTTTTTTTCCAAGATTTCAACTCTTTGACTTTGGAAGAGAAATCATTGTGGAGAAAGTATTTCTTGAAATGATGACAGAAGCAAAATTATATTCCTTTGTAGAAAACAGGGACATTTGAAGACAGGCTTTACATCTTCGTTCTTTGTTCCGGGAAGTGCGAATTCGCAGGGTCCTGGACCATTAATCCTTCCCCATTCTTGGTTTTTGAAGATGAACATTGCAGAGAATGAGGCATTGTGCTTGAAAGGTCTTTTCAGAAAATACCTTTTCCTTCCACAATATGTTCCAGTTCTCTGATAATTTGCAGAATAACTTGGCAATTTGTGGCTTTTCCTCATAAATATTTATTTTCTCAGGACACCCTGGTGTGATTGGGCTCCCAAAGTGGCTGCAATGAGCAGCCTCCCCCCCCCACCTCCCAGCAAAGGGGGTTTGGCAGCTCCCTGAGCACTGGTGCCCACCGGGCTCTTTCCCAAGGATGAGGCTGGACCAGAGGGTGCTCCAGCCCCAGCAGGACTGGGGGCCACAGCACCAGGGTTCTCCTGCTCCCTCTGCGTGCCCTGCATTCTCCTGCAGGTGAAACCAGCTTCCTTCTGCTTGGGTCACAACAATCTGCTCATACAATCACAGAACCCCAGGCTGTTTGGGTTGGAAGGGACCTTAAATCCCAATCCATTTCACCTCCTTTCAAAGGCAGGGACACCTTCCACTGTCCCAGGCTGCTCCAAGCCCCATCCAACCCGGCCTTGGACACTGCCAGGGATCCAGGGGCAGCCACCTCTGCTCTGGGCACCCTGTGCCAGGGCCTCCCCACCTCAGAGGGAACAATTCCTTCCTCACATCCAATTAAAATCCACCCTCCTTTGGCTTAAAGCCATTTTTCTCTGTAAATATGACTCCTCTTTCTGCATGAACAAGGGGAGATGCCAAGGGCACAGATGAGCATTACCCACAGCAGGAAGGAACGTGGAGCATGAGCCCCATGTGCACCTGGCTGAAGGGGCTGTCCTGCAGGTGATGGGGTGCTGGCACTGGGGCAGGGCACTGCCACCTCTCACTCTCTGCCACTGAAAATTGCCCCTTCCCCATGAGCCAGGTAAGAGCCCCCACAGCAAGCAGAGAGCACGGCCAGCGTGGGGAAAACTGGCAGGTTGTGCTGCCCAGCCAGAGCTGTCCCCTGTTTATGGCTCAGAGTGCATTAACACCAGACTGTGACACGTGTGGAGCTGTGAAGCCGGGCACCACTCGGTGCTGTGAAGTTTCCCACTTTATCGGTCACAGAAGCAGCTCTGCCAGCCTGGGGCTGTGAAAACTCCGCCCTCAACACTCTCACAACTTCTCAGCTCTTGAATGGTGTGGGGCAGCCCCAGCGAGGGGGTGGCAGCAGGTCCGGTGGGCCCCCCACTCTGCCTGGGTCTGGGGGGGATGTTCATGTGTATCATTCAACTAGAGAAAGGCCCGGGTGGGAACAGACCTTAAGGACCACCCCATTCCAACCTCCTGCCACCGGCACGGACATCCTCCACTAGACCAGGCTGCCCCAAGCCCAGCCCAAGCTGGCTGTGAACAATTTCAGGGAATACTCCAACACTTCCACGGTTTCTCTGGGCAGCCTGTCCCAGCCACTGCTGTGCCCTGCAGTGCCGCGGTGCCATCGGCTCAGCTGCGGGGGGAGGTGACCCTGTCCCTGGGCTTCCCCCGGCGGGGCTCCGGGGGCTGGCACGGGACAGGACGGGCACAGCAGAGCCCAGCACGGCACGGCTGCCGTGGGTTTGGCTCAGACCGTGCCCTGCAGGGCGGTCTGTGCCCGGTGAGGCCGTGAGGCGGTCCCGGTTCCGGCTCCGATCCCACCTGTGCAGGGGTCAGGGGCTCCTCCAGCTCCGGTCTGCAGCGTCGCACTGTGGTGGCTGCCGCTCGACGCCTCCTTATCAACACCTCTGGGAAAAAAACAAAACACCCGAACGCGGCTCTCCAGAGCTCTCGCTCTCCTCCCGCCAGCTCCTGCCCAGCGCTGCCCCGGCCCCGGCCCCGGCCCCGGCCGTGATGCGGGGCTGCGGAGGGGCCGGGGGCGGTGGGCTCTGTCCACCCGGGCACGGACCCCTCTGTCCCCGCGGTGCCCGAGCCTGGCGCCCCCGGGGAGCTCCCCGGCCCTTGGGCAGCCGCTGCTGCCGTCCCGGAGCCTGGGCACAGCCGGGCTGCTGCAGGAGGGCATCGCACCCGCTGCTGCAATGCCGGAGCTCTCGGGAACACCATCCCCTCGGGCTGCTCTGGAAGCACCCGCAAAAACCTGAAAAAACACTCTACCCAGCTGAGGTGCTGCCCAAACCTGACTTCAGCTCGGAAGGAAAAAATTATCCCAAATTTGCAAGAGTTTGAGTGAAAATGGTTCTGAATAAAGGCAGACCCCCAGATACCTGGAGTATGACATCCTACAGGAACTGCTGAGGCTGCTGGATCCTGCATGAAGATTGTTTTACGACAATACCGTGAGGTCAGGGAGCTCAGCACGACCCCCAGCTCTGGCTGAGCACTGATAATTCCAGGAGCAAAGCTCCCAATCTCCTCACGCTGCCGGGGCGATCGCTGAGCCCTGAGAGGAGGCGTCAGGCAGAGCAGGGCAGGAGCAGGGACAGGTGGGGTCCAAAAGGCTGCTGCAAACCGGGACCCTCGAATTTCCCTCCACTCTCTCACGCCCAGGGAAGAAGGGAAATTTGTAAAGTCAGAGCTCCAATATTCCAACAAGAATTAACATATTTATTTTTTACATCCTAGGCGTTTAATTTTAGCATCTTACTTCGTTATAATTGAATTAGTATGTGGGATGTGAAACCAACATTGCAGCAGGTTTTAAAGTTTCGAGTGGGGGCGGAATATGAACATCTGGTGGATACGGGGGACAGGACCCCCCTTGTCTGACAGTCACCCGGGGACTGTGGAGGAGGAAGCACCCAAAGAAGCCCTTCAGAGGTGCTTTGCAAAGCACAAACACATCTGTGATTGTGAGCAGCTCACACGGCTGTGTCCTGGGAGGGACACGTTGTAGTTACGGGCTAATTACACCGTGGTACTGAATCCCCACAGCAGCCAAGGCAGAGCATGCGTCACCTTTCACTCCCCGGAGGTGGGGAGAGAGCCAGGCCCAGCTGTTTTCCCAAGGCAGCTGTTACCTCCCAAACGCGGTATCCAACTGCAGCTCACCGCTGGGCTGCTCTCCAGCACTCCTGTGTTCCTCAGCCTGAAGAGCCGCTGTCAGAAGCCTTTGGAAGCCGCTGATAGGGATGGCGAGTGCCGGTGCATGTGTGCACAAACACAGAGCGGCTTATGGCAGCGCCTGCTCCCGCCCGCGCCTTACAAACACGTGTTACTGAAGGTTTGCGGCTTTACTGCTGCAATTCGCCCGGATGAGGCCTGAGAGCCCGTGATGAGTCTGGAAGGGGTGTCACACAGCCGCTCCCACCCCCAGGCACGGGCTGCTGGCCCAGGGGGAACCGCAAACATTTCTGTTCTGCCCGCGGGCACAGCGGTGCGGCGGCACCGCCACCACGGCTCGCAGCGGGGAGATGTGCGGCATCGCCAGGCACGGCCAGATGTGCTGCACTGCCCGCCGCCAGATGTGCGGCATCGCCAGGCACGGCCAGATGTGCGGCATCTCTCACTGCAAGGCTGCACCGAGCTGCAGTGGAGGCCAGAGTGAGCAGCTTTTCTGCTGAAGAAATTAAGCATAAAGGAGCTGTGAAAGGAAAAGTGGCGTCTGGGCTGAAGGAGGATGGTCATTCCTGTGCCATAAAAGCAAAGCAGCCAGTTTTATCATAACTAACTAAATAAATAAATAAAAGTGACTATAAATAAATGCAGATGACCATTTCCCCCTGTGTCTGAAGCCCTGGTTCTGGCACTGGATATGCAATCTTTTATTGCTATATAAACCTTTTACTAGTTACTTTCACATTCTATCATCCCTCCTATCATTAATAACACTGGTCCTGTGCAAATACTCAAATATTACATGTTTAGATTATCTAAGCCTCTTGCTTTCAGCGCTGAACGTGTTACTTCCAAGCTGAACTGCTCCTTACCTGCCGGGCTGTGTTTTTCTGGAGGAACAAAAGCCCACAGTGCTTTGTTTATGGAACATAAAAGGAACTACAACCTTGGGAAAAGGAAAATGATTCATAAAACATGGCTTGTTCTGCCCATGCTTCTCTCCTTCCCAGGGTTACTAAGACTTCTGGATGTTTATTGTGTGCCTCATGTCACGCTGTGCTTGTCACAAAGGGAAGCTCTACGTGTCCCCCTGCTCGGGAGATGCTTCCCCTCCACCCTGGGCTGTGCCATGAACGTGGCCGTGGGCTGGGAGTGTCCCGTGCCTGCCCAGACACAGGTGGAGCCTCCCTGCCAGGCTCTGTTTGTTGAGCAAGGCTCCCCAGACACTCCCACCAAAGGATTTGCACCTTGCTCCTGTTCATGGCTCGGTGCTCTTCTCTGACCTGTGGCTCCAGGCTCCTCACAAAGGCTTTCTGGAAAGCCCCTTGGTCTCCACGTGGAGGAGCCAGCACAGCTCGTGCAAGACCCACTTGAGGCCGATTGCAGTGGAGGAGGGAGCCCCCCACCCACAGCACAACCGCAGGCTGCAGAAGTGAAGAACGGGGTGACAGAAGTGGCAGCAAAAACTCTATCACAGCCAGCCAATATGGGTCCAGGGAAATTTAGAGAATAAGGTTAATAAAAACAAGATGGAAAATAAATAGTGGAAGGAAAGAGAGGCATGAATCAGCATTTAAATATTTATTTTATTTTATTTACTTATGCTGAGTGCCTCATTCACTGCTGACCTGCAGAAGAGATATCCAAGGAAATGCCAATGCCATGCAGAGCTCATCCAGTGAGAACCACGCAGGGACAGGGAGAGTGGCAGGTGCAGAGCCACCCCTGAGGACAGGGGCTCCTCTGTGCACGTTTTGCAGCCAACTGGGAAACCAACCCCTGCAAATGCTTGCATTTTCCATGTCCTCAAAATTGCCTTTGCAAATCCCATTCTTATCAAATCTGATTCTCCCCATTAATGGCTTTGCTTGGCAGTTTCAGAGGACTAATGAGCTCACTAACAATGTTCTGCCATCTTTTTGCTCAGAAAGTTTAAATGATCTGGCTGTAAAACTCATGGTCATTACCATGTACTCGTGATTATCACTGCTTTTTCTAAGCACATTGTCAAGTTTCCTGAGCCTGTGTGCCTTCAAGGTGACCACAAATTAACAGCTATTTTGGCTTACTCTACAAAAGTCTAACTACAACAGTACTGCATGCAGTAAATCACCCCTTGAAGTGTATTTATACAGCAGACAACACATGTACAAATATTTCTCCCCACTGGCAGCACAGCCTGGTGCATGTCCTCCCAGACAGGTCACCTTGACCAGCACCTGCCTTTCAAACCCCAGCTGGGTGCATTGTGGGGGATTGGCTCAAGAGCAAGGAGAAAAGTAAGAGATTTTGCTTCAGGTTCTTCCAGAAGCTAATTTCTGTTATTTAACAAGCAAAAGCTTCCAAGAACTGGAAATACATCCCACTCTTGCCAAAAGAAAAATAAATATGTCTCTCAAATGCCAGCATCTCAGATTGGAAAAATGACCCTCCTGAATGAACCAGGGCACAAACTTGCTCTAGAGAAGGGGTTGGTCAAAGGAGCTCTGAGCAACCTGGTCCAGCAGGATGGGTCCTGCTCATTGCAGAGGGCTTGGAGCAGATGACCCTTACAAGTCCCTTCCAACACAAACCATTCTATAATTCTATGATCATTGTGAGCCCAGACAACAAAGCAAGAGTCAATGGCTTCCCACAGGGTGCTCAGACTAAACTTTCGATTTTCCCAAGTTCCCAGTGACCTGTGCCTGCCCCAAGCCCAAACACAGCCATCCCCCTCACTGAGCAGCTGCTGCAGCAAGCACAGACTGAGCTCATTGTGTTCTCTCTCCCTGACTACAGAGACCTGATTAGCAAATGAGTATCAACTGTTCGTGCCAGAGGAGCCCTGACCACCATTTGTGATGTCATTTCTGCCATTTCTGATCGGCTCCTCACCACAGCTCAGCTCTGCATTCCCAGTCACCCTCTGACTGTGGTGTCACAGCCAGTAATCAAATCAAATATTCCAGACAGTAAAAAAAAAAAAAAAANAAAAAAAAAAAAAAAAAAATTTAGTTCAGTTCATATCTCTTCTAGGCTACTCAAATGCCAAACAATTCCACCGATGTCAGGAGTTGCCCCAGTTCACTTCCAGCACGGTGGTGATGCTCAGTCAGCTGGTCATTAATTTAGCCTAATTGCACTTTGAATCTCTGTGTGTGCACTTCCTTATAGAGATTCACCTGTGTCTGCCAAAACACAGAAAATGTTTATTACAAGGTAGACTCTCAGAACATTTGAAACTGAATGGCTAAAATTTGTCATCTATAGAAAAAATTCAAAGAGAAGAGTTCCAGGGATTTGTTGAGTCCAGCACTGGGAACTACTGCTTGCACATACAGGAGAACTGGATTTCAAAGGAATTACTTTGTTGTGTTTTGACCTTACTCTGGGCAAAAGATCTGGGTAGAGGCTATTAGCAAGGACCAGCACCTAATTTCCCCATGAGAACTGATTTCCCCATGAGGACTGATTTCCCCATGAGGACTGGCCTGCTGGGAGCCAGTGCAGGACAAACACATGAGAACTCGGGGCATTTTTGGGTGGCTTTTCCCCCCAGAAGACAGAACCTTTGTAGGCTGCAAGCCTGAGGAATGCAAACAACTCGAGTCCCTGTGTGCTGGCTTTGCTTTGAGCCAGTAACTAAATAATTAATCGTTAATACATGAATGATGATGTCTGATGCTTTTTCATGTCTAGGCACGGCTGCTCAGAAGATCAGATGGTGTGTTTAAATTTAAAGGAAGCACCATTTGGCATCAGCTTGCTGTGGTTAGGAAGAGATGGTACCTGAAGGTAATTGCTTCAAGACTTAGCACTAATTTTGTTTTCCCATCCTGCTTAGAGAAGAAAGACTTATTCTCATTTGTGTGTTTTACAAAGGCATGAAGTCTAAGGCTGCAATCCTTGCTGTGTTTTGCTATGGACCATTACGATAAAAGTAGAACCTACATCTGCAATTGCAATAAACCAGCCCAAACACATCTCACTGTTCTATGCCCTTTGAAATTATATTTAATTTTTGGAAAATAAACAATAAAAAGGACAGAACAAGGGGGAAATGGAAAGGAATATGCATAGGTGTGATGCCTTTAGTATTCCAAGGTGTGACAGCAGCAAACAGAGAGTTTACCATGTGCCCTTTCATTTGAAAGGCCACCTGCCAACCCATTCCCATTTTCCCTTTGCTGGGTTATCAGATGTATTTAAATGAAAGCATTCCCGGGATGTGCTGGAATGCTCACCCGTGGTGAGAGCAGGAGCCCATTGGTGGATGGGCCTGGCTGTGGGGCTGCTCTGAGACCTGCCAGGCAGAACTGCTCTCCCAGCCTGGCTGGGAACTCTGGATTAAACAGCCCAGGAATTGAAACGCCCTCTCTGTTCTGATTAAGCTCAGCCCAGATGCCCCAGCAGCCTTTCATGGAGCCCTGAGTCTGGCTCCTGAGCCCCCTCCAGCAGCCAGCACAGCTCCTGAGCCTGCAGGTGAGGGGCACAGTGAGGACAGGGCTTCACTCTGCTTAAAGGCAGCAGAACAGGGCTGCAGCTTTGGCCTCCCCACCCCTGCCAGGCAGGGGAAAGGGAAAGGGGCAGCCTCCCACCCAGATTCCTGCTGGAGAATTTGCAGAAAAGCCTTTTGCTTCCTGTCGCACCACAAACAGCCAGAAGCTGGGTTATTAACTGCTGGTTATTCAGCTCAGAACAGGCAGTGGGAGTGCTCCTGGCACGGCACAGGAAGCTGTAGGGTGAGGGAAACCCTACAGAAGCCACGGAGTCCCCCCAGCACTCACCTGCACACACACCTGCACAC
>VZTR01024139.1:0-19564 GCA_013400775.1 Chaetops frenatus
TTTGTTAGCAGATACTTAAAACAGTTTCATTGCAAGTAGCTTTTATTTGAACACTGGCTCCAGGAACTCGTCGCATATGTAGAGTCAAATATGGGAAAAGTACACATACTAAATATCTTGTGACAAATGAAAAAAAAAAAAGAAAACCACTAGGTTACTTTTAATCTCTTTAAAAGGGGAAAACAAAATGTTTAGGAATAAAATAATAGTCTGTAGATCCAAATAATGAGTCTCTTTAAAAGCCTTATTAGAAATTTAGAGATTAATTGTATCTCACTAACTACTGAGCTCAAAACCACACAGATTCATAGTTTAGTAAGAGAAAATGTACTAGAAGATAAACAANAAGATAAACAAATCAGTGATTCTGTAGATCAGATAAATTCAGTCTGTGAACCTAGATTCCATAACTTACTGCATCCACTCCATGAATCCATTCTCTGAAGTTTATCAGTGAAAGGAAGCACAAGGAAGACTATGAATTTCAGATATTAAACTGTACCACTCCTCATAAAGAGATACCAATAAAACACTGATCAATCTGTCACTTTTGCCTAGGCAAATACTCTTTGCAGAGTACACCACACTTCAAAGCAGTGATCGCATCACTTTATTTCCCTTTTAGAATACTCTCTCTATAACCTTAATTCTTTTTTCCATAAATCTAGACTGCAGTAACATTTCAACACATGCTTAGATTTATAAAACAAATGTCATAATCTGGAAGAAACAAACTAATCATATATATCACAGTCCTACTCAGCTTGAAAGCTCTGCTCTTAGAAGGACACTATGATCTGGAATGCCAGTGGTTGTCCTTTACTCTGAATTTCCAATTGCTAAATTTATCACGTCACATCACAAAACAACTGGCAGTTAAACTTTGAGTTATTTTATTTTTGACATAATCGACAGCAGACAATGAAATATAAAGTCAGATTTAAACTGAGTTCAGTTTGCAGAACAATGTATCTCAAAGGAATTATCCAACTGTGTTTTTATAGAAGCTATTTTTCCAGTAACACACTTCCAGTTATTATTTCCCTTTTGAATTATTTTTAGATAAATCATACGAACATCATCTCAGCTGAGCCTGAAGTGCCTGCAGTGACCAGCATAAGTAAAGTGTCCAGCATATCAGTCAGTGGTATTACTTCTGCAAGCAAGCTCTTCCTTCTCTAAGAATTTTTACCATAAGTTTCCTGGTTCTACACGAATCTCCAGTACACCACGATTGAAGCAACAGGAGTGAGATCTCATCAAATGCACACTGAATTTTGCCATTATGAAGTTTCTTGTAAGCCTAAAACTAAATTTCTTAACACAGAAATTTAAATTTTCATAACTCTAAGAGATGATCTTGCAGTCCTTCTTCACATCCAGTATCAGTGGCACTGTTTCATTAAATAGGGGAGGAATCGCCATAAAAAAGGGTGACAAAGTATTTATTAAGGGCTTGATACTAAAGCCTTGCTAGTATCAAATAGAAAGTAACAGCTATATGAGAGTGTGTACTTGAGAAATGTGATAACTGCTTGGCAAAGCTACTAATGGCAAAATTTGGTCATTGCTAACACTTGGAAATAAAATCTAACAGTGAAATACCAATCCTTCAAAGGCCTTTCAGAAGAGGCTAGAAGCACTGGATTACCCCAAATCCATCCACCTCTGATGCTCTCGTACAGGGTGCTCACCCAGCAGACATCTCCTATAATGCTTCTGTCAGCCACACGAAGAACACAGCAGCCTGCCAGCAGTGACTGCACAGAACCTGTGGAACACTGCACCAACCCTGAAGGAAACATCTAATCCTGCCCAGGTAAACCTCCATTTGTGTACCCCAGAGAGAGGTCCATTTTGCTTCTAGGTGGCCTTTGACCCTGACTGTTTTTTCTAGGTATCAATGGGGCAGCCCCCAAGGACAATTTAGACACGCTGTACTGAGATAATGCTGAAAATAAGTGGAATGCGTAATTCTATTCTTGTTCTCTGGTATGGTATGGCTGTTTGGTAAACCTGAGTAATGGTGGATAATTGGATAAAAACAACAGTCCTCCCCACCAGCAGACAGATGGTAAAGCTGGGTAAATTAGACTAAAAATCAGGGACACATTTCCAGTAATAATGATGAATAACTACTGAAACATCTACAAAAGGAGATTATGTTCTCTCTATTTCTTGACCTTTACAAGTTAAGAATGCAGGCTTTTCTTGTTTATGTGCTTAGCACAACTGGATGGAACTTTTGGTCTGCTCAGCTCATGATGTCAGACTAGATGATCTAAAGTCTTTTCACAACTACAAGCTATGAAAAATGTATTTTTGACACGCATATCTAAAATTAATTACCTTTCATTAAAAAAAAAAACAAAACCCAACACCTTTTCTTATAAAAGAAACTTTACAGTAAATAACTTCTGGGGGGAAAAAAATCACTACAGTTAAAAAATCACCACAGTTAAAAGTAGAGACTCATATATATTTTTTACCTATGGGTTTTCCTGCTCACCAAGAATTCAGACTTCATAAATATATCAGAACACCTTTCCAAAGATGTAACACAGGCATTAGAATTACCAGAGTGTTTGAATGTAAAGGGCTTATATTAGTTGCTTGTAACTTTCATTTTAAGAAATACATACTTAAGGACAAGATTTAGTAGGAAAAAAAAATAGGGAGATTTTGTGAAAGCTTCCTGTAAAATGGCAGCAACAACAAAACATGTAAGACAGCTTTTCATAGATCTCTGCTTTTTCATAATGTCAAGTGTAGACAGATATATGTGTTCACAGGAAAAATTAAGATTTAAATACAGAATTATGTAACAAAACATATTTCTTGATATTTTTGCTTGAACTTAACCCTTTTTAAAAGTAGGAAACCAACATTACTATCAGTCTGAATTGTTGCTTCTCCCCATCTCTCACTGCCCTCCCTCCAAGAATTCAAGTTCCATCAGGCTAAAATAGATCTATGGTGGGTAACTTCTCAGAATATTTGTTTTCCTTCTTCTTCTCACCCTGCTGCAGTATTGATGTCATTATGATTTTGGCTTTTTCATATATCCCTCTCATATTCCTCTTGCTATACACTTTTATACAGCTTTTATGTATCCCTAATGCTTTTAACTCATACTTGTAATTCCCTAAACCTAGTAACTAACTTAAACCCAAAGTTCTATTAAGCCAAAAGACTAAATAGCAAAATTGAGAGTCAAAATGCCCCAGACACCAAAGTTTTCTCCAAAATACATTTTGTAAACTAAGATAAACTCATATGAAAAAACCCATTCCTCAATAGGGAGCTTCTCTTAAGCCTCCCATTGAGGAATCTGTGATAGATATGCTAATATACTAATGTGCAAAGTTCTATAATTGTATACATGAAGCATTTAGCTGAAACATTTTGCCGGTGCACTCTCCTGGGGTGCATCCAAAGATCCTTAATAAATACCAAGGTAAACCCCTTGTTCCTCTCTAACTGTGTCTAGCTTTTATTCTAAAAGCACAAGTTGAGGCATCAGTATCAAAGAGAGCTGCATTCCCAAGCACACTGATCACTGGGTTCAAGCTGTACTACCAATATGTCTTGTGGAAAAACCTCTAAACACATGGGTTGAAAAGTCAGTACTGTTAGAAACCAGGCATGTGTAGCAGCAGCTGTCTTACTTGGCATAGCCTTTGTCAAGTTTTCTGGCACAGACTTCACAACCACAGGCTTCTAATGGCTACTAGTATCAATCAGCATGCTTGGACTAATTCTGAACATAGAAGTTTCGTATTTCAAGAAGTTTCACATTTTAACAACTATTTTAAGTCAGTAAGTCTGATCTAATACACAGGGACATGCTCACTGCTAGCCCAGGGGCATGGCACCTTGCCTGCTTCGCTGCCAGCTAAAATACTAGGAAAAGAACAGTGGAAACTAAATCCACTTTAAGGACAGAACACATTCAGCTGGCCAGGGAGAATGCCAACTACAGTATCATGTTTAATTCTTAAACACTATGACTGATTCATGGCAACAACCCCAAAGGGAAATACTCACCTGCTATTCTAGCAGTACATGAAGCACATTTTCAGGGGATGTTTTTTAACACTATCTGCAGGAATTCTGTTTTGTAACTCCATGCTATTAATGACTCTTATAATTTTACACTAGACTTACCCCCCTGCCCAAATCTTGAAATAGAGGGGGAACAGAAACCTTATTTGGAATGCAATAACTAGTAAGACAAAGAACACCAAGAGAAAAAAAGTAAAAATATGCTTCAGTTGAAGCAATGACAGGCAGAAAACTACTGTGAAAATAAAGGTGCAAACCTCTCATCCTCAGTGACACTAGAGATACTGCTGATGTTCAACTATATTGAAGTTAAAACTGTGCCTGGATAAATGTGTCTCATCTTGAGCACGAAAGAAGAAATTGTTTTGAAAATGTTCTAAACCTCCTTTTCCATAACTTTTCTTCCTCAGCACATTTTCAACATTCTTACTGTCTGAGTTATTGGCTGTCATCTCCACATAGCCTGTTTCACAGAAGACAGAGGGAAAAAAAATGATTCTCCAGTGGATTACCAGAGACTCCACAAATGGTACCTTGCACTGAGCTTAACACCTGAACATGTAACACTTGGTTGCATAATTATTACAGTACAGAACTCTGTATTTGTTGATGAACAACATATGGAACTGCAGGAAAAAATGCAACCACCCTAATTTTAGATACGAAATAAAATTGAAATAATTTTTTATTTCATTGTAAAAATCTAGAATTTATAAGGATAGTGCAGAAACTGAACAAGATATGCCTGGGTAGTCTTAACTTTAAATACCTTGAAGTCAGTGAGACCAATAATGATGAATTTGAAAGTAGGTGTTTCCCATGGAATTACCTCTTTGATAACTGCAAAACTTTCAGCCTAAATGGCAGAGTTTCTTATCTGTTTGTAAAGGAATCTCAGTCAGATGCAACAGCATATAAAGGAAAGCAGGTCAGAAAAAAAAGATCAGTTACATGCACACACTGAGCGGTGAGAGAAATCCTCAAAGGCTTTTATTAAGAAAGGTCCAGCATTTTTGTCTATGCATTTGTACCAGATAGTTAAGATTAACCTATCTCTTGCAGTTGAGACACTTGCCACTGACAAATGAATTATCATGCTGAGCACAACTAATCACTGACAGCCCAGATCCATCTCTCCAGCACTCCATTCACTGAATATTCCCACAAGTAGCTGAAGAAGGATGTGCAAGGCGAACAAAGAAGCAGATACATGAATGCTCAATTAAGGGCTATATGCTATTGTTACTCTTCTACGCTGAATCTTTTGTTTTGCTAAGTTAGTTTTACAGAAGCATTTGCAGAAGCAACATATAACAAATACTTACGTTTGATACTGCTCAACCTACTTTTGGGCACTGAACAGTCTACAGCTGCTGAAAATAAGAAAAAGCACCACACGTGAGTGATTCAGTATTTACTTAGTATATGTGATAGCTAGAAAAACATAGTAATAAACCAACACAGAACAAAGACTAATTTAATTCCTCTCTATTTTAAAACATGTTAGTTACTGTGTACTTAAAGTATTAGGTTGATATTAATATGGTCACAGGATTTGAGAGATAAAGCTTTTTGGGTAAAACACATATTTAAAGGAAGAATCATCACTTGAATGAAGACTCCTTTCAAAAGGTTTCTGTACATTTTGTTCTGATGGCATTTACCTCCGTACCTGAGGATAACGAGTATGTTACATGAGAAACAACATTGTGAGTATTGTATCTGTTGATGAACAATGATCAACATTGTATTTCTGAGTATGGACCCTGGCAGTAACATGATTTTCTCATTTTCAAACACACAGAGCAATTTTCAAAGTCCTCAGAACTCGCTATTACTATTCATTGCAAGAAGAACACAAGATTATGAAGTTTTTGAAATTTAAAAAAAAAAAAGACATAGTCATCTGAGTTTAACTAGAAATGTTCTGCCTTCATTCCTAGAATAATTTCTGTATATTTGCTGTTATGACTATCACTATGACTTTCAGCTCAGCACATTATTTCATAATTCATTATTTTATCAAAAGCAGAATGAAGCCAATACAGCACAAAGTGCTCTAAAATTAAGTTAGGATCTTTGGTAACACTTCAGGAAAATGTTTTCATACAAAACTTCCACTCTCAATAATACAAAAGTATTATTAAGTAGCAGCCACATCTCCTTGCTGACACAGTTTGGGTAAGAAACAGGGAGAATGGTAAACTTCCTACAAGCCAGTTCATTCCTTCTTGGTACGAGCCTATTCTGAGAGATTAAGCTGAATCTAGGGGGAGACAGTACATTCATACATGCACATTTTTACCTTTGGCTGAAAGAATTCTGTTATAATGAAACACCATGTGATCTCTGACCAGGCATTGGCTAGTTAGATTTCCAGAGGAGTCAATGCAGAAAGCTGTAAGATTAAAATATATTTGAAATTTAGAAAGGCAAGCAAAAAAACCCTAAAATTTTAAACAATTCAAATTAATTCAAAGTCACAAACTTTAAAACATTGTTTGTTTAACTTCTTTGCTCAAAGAGGGTTTTTTTTTCCAGTTACTATCATATGAGATCATCCTGTCTCCTTTTTCTTTCCCCAGTGAGCCATTAACTCATTAATAGCTGCAAAAGTGGCTGAAATTGTACTATGAAAATGTTACCATGGAAACTTCCTGTTTCTTCACTCTATGTTCTTTTGGAAAAAAAAGGTATCTGAAGTGTCAGTATGGCACAGAAACACACACCAGCCCACGTAAACTACTGATTCTACAGAAGAATGTTTAACCTCAGGGGTTTTTTAATGCAGTAAACATATATATGTATATTACAGCTAATAAAGATGGGACATCTTTATATATTTGTTTTTGCTACCAATTTGTAGCCAGCAGTACAGTCAAAGCAAAACTTACTACTTGAAACTATTTTCAGTAACACATACTAAATAAAGTACTATTAAACTTCTCCAAATAAGCTTTATGCAAAAATTTTAGTAAAAACATTTGAAGCACAAAATCAATGAATTCACATAAAACGAACCAGGTCAACCTTGAGATGAAAGTACACGTTACTTACTATTACTCTTAGTACTTAAGTGTCCTCTAAATGGACTTGCTGGACCACATTTGGGAAGGACAACAGCTGAGTATTCGTTCACTTAAACAAAACATCAAACAAAACCCAAAAGTTAGAAAAAATCTCCACACACAGTTTTACAGACAAGATAAAGTCTTTCTCCAAAGAATGTATTTCTAGTGGTTTTTCAAATCTTACTCAATCATTTTTTAATCACTGAACTACAAGTACAGTTAAATAACTTAATCTAAACATCAAGATACAATGATAGCACTCTCAGTGGTTCAGGGAGCTAAATAGCAGAACAGACCATCAGAACACTTCAGTCTGAACTTTACACTGGTCATTAAACTGTACAGAGACACGGCCATGATTTTGTTTGTATGCTAACCTCCAATTTGTTTCAAAGTTCTGTTCATGGCACTTTGATAGACTGGGAACTCCACAGACAAGTGGAGACTGACAAAACCTAAACAACCAGTTGTTCTGAAAAATGAAAGAATGTGGATTAAAAGATCTGCATCTCCTCTTTGAAAACCACTGCCTGTCATACAACCTAAGATTTAAGAACTCGCACAGGAACTAATTAAGAATCTGCACTTTTAGTACAAATTTGAATAGGAGATACACTAGGACTACAAATACTAGTGTATATAGAGCATTGCTTTAAGGCATCCAAAGTATGTAAAATTTAAACCAAAGCGAACAGGATTTTTTTAACAGAGTAAATATACCAACCACACTTACTTAACATTAATTCTAAAACTGTACACACAAATTCTACAAATTTACTGCTATTAACTATCAAGGTCCACATGGTCTTCTCATTCCCACTGTACTTCTCAGCTGTCAGTTCAAGAGTCTGCAATCACCATGCAAGTGAAGTGGGTAACTCCACTGCTCTACTGCTCCTGCTGACCTCCAGCTTTCCCCCTTTCCTCACATGAAGAAGCACAGTGGACCTACCCAGTATGAGTGGGAACCTCTTCCCAGTGACGTTAGCTGGGGTGATCAAGGCGGTCCCCATTACAAACTGACTGGGGGGTGCAGGAAGCCATGACGACAGCCATGCCACACGTGGTAAAAGCTCTTAATCCCACTTCTCATGGCTTGCCTCCTGCATACCCAGCAGGTACCTGGCTGACCAGGGCTTGTTTTTCATTTCCCAGTGCTATATAACGACTGTTAGATTACTACTGCAAATACATATATAACTACTTTAGCTCTGTTTTTAAGTTCAACAGCATGTTGCACAAGATGGTTAACATGGAGTCTTAAATATTAATTAGTACAGATTGCAGCAAACCAAATCATTCATTTAGCAATGTTTTAACACTATTTCTCCAAAGGCCTTATGAAAAAGCCATACTGTACTAAATTTTGAATAACCAGGACTAGTATAAGAAGCCATAAAAAGTATCTTAACAAAAAAAGGAAAATAATTTTACCCTGCTGTGAAATGTCACTAAATCTGGATCAAAAGAGTCAACTTCCTTTCTTACAATGCACAAAAGATACCAGCGCAATCTTGAATTACTTTCATACTTTGAAAAGCCAGCCTTTATACAGTACAGGCTTCTGTGGATTTACAGTATTAGCTGCAGTGTTTGCAATAACAGTGCTCCCACTCCTTTTGCTGTTAAGTTGCCAGATCAGCAGTTGAAAAGGGACAAAGAAAAAAAAAGAAGAAAAAGCTATTGCAGGTTCTTTCAACACTATCCTGAAATCGTTTTAACTTTATACTGTTATCTTTAAAGCCACAGGACAACACGCCTGTTCATCTGTATCAATTTCAAATGGCTCATTTCCCTCACGGTACAATTCTTCCTTATCTCTACTATTTGTGATTTAAACATACAAAGGGACAAACAACGATAAATTTTTTTTTCAAATATTAAAATTCCAAACATACAGAAGGAGTTTATTAGATTTATTAGATTCAGAATGTTTCCACAATGACTGCAAACCTTTGCCAATAAAGCCTTTCCTTCCTGTTAAAATACTGTATTTCTTTACCGTACACTATTACACACAAGTGGTATTCACAGTGGATCCACCCTGAAACCCGTGACTTCCAGAATTTACAATATGCAGGTGTTGGAAGAATGCCAAGTATTTGGGAGGACTTTGAATGTTAGATTATAAATTGCAGTTGACAGAATTTTCTCTAATGATAAAAACCTGCAATCCAGATTACAGCAGACATCTGAGAATTGGAAGTGTTTCATTCACAACTGCTCAAATAACCTAAATATTCCACTGTTTTCTGTGCTTCAGAGCTAGGCTATAATTCCAGAGGGAAGCACCTGTGGAATGGTTAGGTAAACGCTTACAGTACCACCTCTAACTCACCCTTATGTGACAGAATCCTAGAAGGGTAAGCACAATCACCTTAAAAATCAGAGATATTGTTCTAACTACAATTGATTCTCTTCTAGTAAGCTAAATGCCTTTGACCCACATTAAACACCATCAGGGACACTAAGAAACTTGTTGCTTTTATTGCCTTCAGCTGGAGACACAACTGTTCAGCACTGCAGGAAAACCAGACTCTGCAATACTCACTCCCTTGCTTTGCATCACCGGCAGATGGCACAGTGGAAACTCTACCGGAAAAACTGTCTGCTGGTTTTGTCCTTTACAATTAATTTGTATCCAGCTTACGGGGAAGGAAAAGGGAGGAAAAAAGAAGGCGGCATCAGTGTTTCATAGGCAAGAAAAGCTGTCAAAAAGCATCAGGAGGGAGAAATAAAAAATGTTTCTGTACCCTCTATGTTGGCTACAGTCATGGAGACGGCACAGAAATCACTTTTATAATGGAGAAGCATGTTGCTAATGTCAGAGAAGAAACTGGAGAATTTGAGATGTGCAGGCTATTTCTACCTTACTGAAGGCAAAAGTGTTAACGGTCAGAAGTTTTACAACTACAATTTCAGGCTGTCTTTTGACTTGAACGGGTATTTATTTGGATTCACGCTGCATTTTCACAATTATTTGCACAACAGCAGAAACAAACTGAAGGCTTGGATATGTGAAGAGAATTTTAAAGGAGAAGGTGGGATTTTCAGTAATTTACAGTTAATCAAATATAAACCAAACAATGGGAGGATAATTACGCAAACATCTTTGATATATGATACATGTAACTATCTGATCTAAATGTAAATTTCCTTATAGATGTAAGTAGACTGTCCACACTGAATATAAAATCAGGATTTTCACACTGAGTGTTCTCCTAAAGTACAGAAAGCAAACAAATTAAATACTTCTAAAAATTTATTTGATCTTTTAGTTCCTTCTATGACACTAAGCAACAATGAAGACAAAAACCAAAAAAACTTTTCTCTAAATTTTTTTTCCAGCTGGTATGTAACGTAAGTAATAACTACATTATTCCAAAAAGGATTTAAGGATATTTTGTTTAAATTATATTTTTATTTTCACTTAAAATTAATCCTATCATAATATCTGATTTTACAGTATTAAAAATTATAGAAATTGGTGGTTTAATTTGTTCCCTGGTTGTTATTGGATATGCAGAATTTATGGAAATTATTTTTCTACAAAGCAATTTCAGATATGGAACATGAATAGGTACTGGAAGGTAGCCCAGTTTTTCATTACCATGTTCTCCCAGAAAAGATTTTAAACACAAGTATTAGACTTACTATTTTTATAACAAACATGTACTTCAGTTACAGCAAATAAAAATAAAAAAATAAATAAATCACGCTACCCTTACCCATCCAGACTTGCTACTTAAAAGATAATCCATGAAAAATACAGAGACTTTAGGTGGGATATTGGCTATAGACATCTAAATCTAGCACTATAAGACATAAAAACTGGGTAGAGACCTGTGAACACTGTAATTTCCAAAGGGCAGCTCCCAGACTTTAGCCTGGGTTCAAACAACCCTCAGCCCCAGGTGGATTTAGACCTCAGATCTCCCCAGCTGTTCCAGAAGAATATGCTTATGGCTCTCAATACTGACCCTTTTGTGCCGCGGTTTGGTTTTTTTGGTGGCTCCAGGATTCTTGCATTCCTAGCTCTATACTGGACTCCTCTCAGATGGCAATGCAGAAAGTACCTCTGTCTCAGACTAGAATTGCATCATTTGCATGAGATTTGGGCATTTGATCCCTCTGAGCCTGATAAGACCCAAGCTGACAAATGCTTTGCAAACTACTCTAGCCACTACAGTGATTTATAGAGGTCTGGTATTCTTGCTTCTTTCACTGCCAACTCTTTTTCTTCCCTAATATCTCAATGCTCTAAACCAGAAATAGTTAAAGAGACACCTTTGTCCAAGTGGGTAATTCAGGCAACAACATGCAGAAGGTTTGTGCTGTGAATTTCATGCAAGTCAAGGATGTCTGTCACTACCACCCTTATTTTACCAACCAGTTTTCTGATCTTTTCAGTGGGCTTTCCGCTATGAATTCTCTTCTAACTCTATACAACTAGCAGTACACTACAGCACTGATGCTGTATACATGCTGAGGAAAGAACAAAACTGGTTTAAATAATCTCTGTGAAATCCCAAATGACTCCAAGCAGTGATGGAAACTCCTTTAAGCATCTGACCTAATATGTCTGACACGGTCATACTTAAAGGAATTAAACTACAACCTGAAATACATGTTCCTTTGGTACTATGAGGATTTCTGAACCAAAGTATCCATTAATTCTTTATGCTACAGAAATTGTTGTATATATGAATACAACACAGAAAGATACAGAGTAAAGACTGATAGCTCAGAATACATTAAAAGATTAACCTGGTTACGAAAATCCACACTGGATTTAAACTTAATTTATTTAAGTAAGAAACTGATTTTCATATTTTTAACTATTTTTCCTTCATATTAGCATGATATACTTTTAAAAAGCCCATATTCTACTAGCAGTACTACCGATGAGGCCAGTTCTCCTATTCATGTAGCTTACATCTTTGTACCATCCCACCTAAACACCTTTCAATGTCCCCAGTTTGCTGCCTTTTCCTTACCTGTGGTCATTCCTCCCCTCAAACACCCCCTACTTGCTCAGCTGTGGCTGATGAGGTGTTACAGGAACTGAAATTGGTCATCTAGTTTAAGCTTCTCTGGTTGCTTATCCTTGGCTGCCTAGCTGTTACGCTCTACTTACATATCTGGAAACGAACACAGAACAGAGTGAGTTTCTCTAAAAAATGTGTATTCATTTGTTGGGTTTTCTCCTACCCAGCCACTGGGTAATACTCATGCTGCCAGTTCTTACTCACAGATGGGTGAAGCTGACAAAGAGATGCAGAACTGGACAAACGAAAAGGCCAGCAAAGAGCAGTGACCCACCCACAGACTCCTTCAGGTGAAGAACACAGGTGAAAACATGGCAAGTCTCCACTACTCTTCTGCAGCACCTATGCAATCACGAGAGACCTTCAAACATGGCTTTAGATTTAGCTACTTACTGAATTGCAGACAGTATTCCATTTTATTTGCAAGTTACAGTGATGCAAAACAGGCACATCATAATCACACCAATATTTTCTTTCCTGTTCATGCAAGTGAAACATAAGCCTCTTGGACCCCTTTCTGGCTTCACTAATAACGAAACTCTTACCAATCCTGGGAGTACAAATTCTCACATGTGAAGCCATCTTGAAAAGAATCACATTTAAGATTTGTTAATAAATAGCAGAATTCACCAGCAGAAAGAACAGCCATTAATAGTATCTAAATTTCCTGAAGCAAACCTCAATGAACAGAGCCCCAGGTAATCACACTACTCCAATTCTGAAATCAAAATTTGAAATCAATTTGAGTCACAAATCTTCCACGGGATCATTTGTCTCAGAGGCAAAATATGAAAATTATACACCCCCTGATGTGCACTACACATAACCTCCTAAGCCACGAATTAGATGTGTGCTATTTATACACTTACTATGCTGGATTACACAGAAGCTCTTCTTGACACACACTTCCAGTGCCTAAGAGTTAGGTCTCTCAGGCCTTCAGAATTAATAATCTTACAGGATTCTGTATGAATTAAAACCATGCAGCCAAAATAGCATTTCAGTTTCAAGAATCAAATCCTTCTCTGAAAAATTTTAGGAATCTAATGAAGTAGTACAGTAGCCTTGAGTCATATCTGATTAAATAATTCTTGAAAAGTATTTGTTAAAATTTTTCTAGCTACAGGGTTCAGCAAGGAAAGTTTTGGATGCAAGCTATTGCGCTATTTATACTCCAAAAGCAGAAACAAACAGCTGTGTGTGTCAGTAGTACATTTTGTGATATGAACTGCAGGCAGAAGCAAATGAATTTATTTCAGTTTGCTACAACTACTGAAAGGAGGCTGTGATGAGGTAGATATCAGATTTTTCTCCCAGGTAACAAGTGACAGAATGAGAGAAAATAGCCTCAAGTTTTGCCAGGGGAGGTTTAGGTTACATATTCAGAATTTTTTTTTACAGAAAGAGTTGCAAAGCACTGGAATTGAGTGCCTGAGGAAGCTGTGGAGTCACCATCCCTGGAAGTGTTCTAAGAATGTATGGATATGGCAACAGAGGACATGCTTTAACGGCGAACTGGTGGTGGTGCTAGGCTGATGGTTGGACTTGATGAATCTAAAGATATTTTCCAACCTTAACAATTCTGTGACCACTGGTTTGGGCAGCACCTCTAGAATTAGCAGTGGCACCAGTAGTTTCTGATTTTCTAGAAGGGTGTGTGAGGGGTAGTATTCCAGAAGAGACTGTATGCCGCTACTCAGCGATACTGAACAACAATCAATATTCAAATCACAGTTCAGAAACTTCTGCCTTAAAAGGTTACTAACCTGAGTTCCCTGGATATCTGTGCCTGCACAAGACACACATAGTAATCCAGGAGCAGACCAGGTGCTGTAACAATTTCCCAGAGGGAAATGGTGCTATTAATCAAGGGTGGTAGAACACTGGCTCACCCTACATATCAAATGTGTGTGCTGGCTTCTGCTTCTACATGAAACTCTACATTACATGCATCATCCCATGAAATTTGAAGTTGTTTCAGTATCTACTGTCAAACTGGCCAAGAGAAAAAACATTTATTTATACCTAAATGTATAGACACATTATATGTAGATTCTTTTGCATATATGGAGAAAACACTCTTTTTGGTAGTATAATCTGCACCTACAAGGATGCCCTCTCTCTCACCCACCTGCTCCTATTTCTAGCTGGAAATACATTACCCAAACTCTAATGGACAGCCAGCCTCACCCAGAATGGAGAGCAGACAAACCTCAATCCACTGTGCTTCACAGAAAGATGCAGGCTATAACACGGAAAGAAGCTACTAGGGTTAATGGTTTGAACACTGTTCACTTTAACAGGTATTTCACTTGAAGCATGCATCCTTGATAAAACTGGACCAATTAGGCATTTAGGTCATTATAAAAATTTAAGTTATTTGCTGAATGGAGACAGGATTTTAAGCACGTTAAGAGATTAAAATTCACTTAACAGACTATTCGACTAGTGTTAAATTAAGGATGGATTTAAAGAGATTTACTGAGTGAAGGTTTTAATTTAGTAAAAAGTTAAGAACAGTGATTAACATTTCCCAATATCAGCTGAAATTGTTATGATTCAAATAAAACTTCTAAACATCCTTCCTTCTTTGAAGATACAACTAGATTATTTTTCATCTTTCTTGTTGGTCAAAGAAAACTTCAGCTTCTGAAAACTGGTGCTACCAAACTAAAAATTTAGTAAATTTAATAAGCTGTTTGTTCAAGTGGCAAACGAAGGAATAATAATAATAAAAATATAGTTCACAAGTCTCTGCGTTAAGATTCTTTCAGCTCTACTCAGATTAATTCAAGGACTTCCTACAATGCAGGACAAATCTAAGTAAGATGGTGTTGTCTATAAATATGTGAAGCATTTTAATTTTGTTAGAAAATCCTGGAAGCCTGTGCAAATTGCCTAAACCTAACAGCAGCCTCCATGCAGCAGTAATGATGACTTCCCCACTGCTGTAAAATAAAAGTGATGAACACTAAGTTAACACTGATATTGCTGTTCAGGTATGTGGGAATTAAACAGCCCAATGCAGAAGACTGGATTTAAACAATAAAGCTGGTTTAAAATTACAGTATTCAGATTATTTGAGGTCATACTATAAATATGTGAGTATATTAACTGACCCCTGAAATTACTACGGTAAGTAACTTCAAGGTTTATACCTGGAATTAGGGAAAAACATAGTGGATTAATTCTTCAGTACTTCTAGGAGGATAAAAAAATCTCAGCCTTATTTGAACTTTGACAAGACCTACACACAGATCCTATATACTCCAATACACTAAAAAAACTATATATTTGCTCAGGATTCTCACTAGACAAAACATGGCCTGATACAAAACAAGTGTAAAATTTTGGTTCTTTCTTTACAATGATGAGGCCAAGTCTGAACAAGAAACCTTGCACGGCATACAACCACAACACAGAATAGGGCATCCCACCTTTTCTGTATTAATGGTTTAGATACAACTCTTTTGAGAAACCATAAATATGATGCATTCTTCCCCTTCCACGAACTGCAAGCAACCCAATGGCTGTTCTGCCAAGTTTGCTCAGGCACACAGATTTCCAGCTCAGCTCAGTGTATTAGTCTCTCTGTCTGTGCTAATCCTTGCTCTCTGTAAGGATTCTTCCTGCGTGCCTGAGAACCCACACAGTGGGCTGTTCAGTCACACATTTCTGCCTCCATTGTAACCTCCTACGCAGACAAGCACTGGCTTCCCAAACTAACACAGTAATTTTTCCCTACTTAGGAACTTGCTTTTTTGGTTAAACAGAAGTCATTCAAGCAAAGCTTGCTGCAACCTGAATAAAATTTAGATCCTGCATCCTACTTATTCCCATTTTATGGTCAACAGACAATCATCATGCTTTCTGATTGTCTATAAAAGTATTTTGAGAAACGTTAAGAACAGTCAAAGAAAGGATGTATTTGTCATAGAACTGCCTTCACGCTACATAAGAGAGCATAAAAATTGGGTGCACAAGATACTGTTTTTTGCTCTGAATTTCACATTCCCACATAGTATTAGAATTTATGTAGAAATTGTGCTTTGATATCAGACATCTTCTGAAGTGGCATCTGTCACTGTCTCCAAAGATTGGAACTGACACTGAGATGCAACGCACCAACGCAACTTCATGTTCAAATGGCTCTGATTTTATGCAGCTCTGTATGATCTTGACATTATAGCACAGCACTGAATAATTATTAACACTGTCTTAGATTATGCATGTAATTCAGTTCATATCTAAACATATTTTAGGTATTTTCTAAGAGCCACAGTTTGCTTATGAAAGCATTTTTGCATGTCTGTGCCTTTTTTTATGCCTTACTTACGGAATGACAAATGCCCCTAGGACTATTCATAGGAACAGGGCACCAGAGCAGTATGGTTAAATGTGGGTAAGGAATCACTTTATAAGACCTCTACAACTTTTGAGTCTTCTAATTTTTCAACTACACTTCCATTAAAATCCCACCAAACCAAAACACTGGGATCTACAGCCAAACGCCGTAGGATGTTGTACACACAGGGTACAATCCATTACAATAGTCCATGAATAACAGCTTTGGAGAAGACGAAAAGTTGACGAAGAAAATAAGTGGGCAGAGAAATCGGCCTCGCAAACGCGGCCGATCCGGGCAGCCTGAAGCTCTGCCCACAGCAGCACGCGATGCCGGTACAATAGGGACGCTCAGTTCCAAGCCCCGACTCCCGGAGGATTACAGCCGGTCACAGGCTGCAAGTGTCCCCTTTCAGAGCCGCGGCACTTGGCTCTTTGCAGCGCCGTGCCGCCGCGCCGCCCGCTCCCCCCGCGGGCCGGACGGGCTGGCACAGCTCGGGGCTGGCACAGCTCGGGGCTGGCACAGCTCGGGGCTGGCACAGCTCGGGGCTGGCACAGCTCGGGGCTGGCACAGCTCGGGGCTGGCACAGCTCGGGGCTGGCACAGCTCGGGGCTGGCACAGCTCGGGGCTGGCACAGCTCGGGGCTGGCACAGCTCGGGGCTGGCACAGCTCGGGGCTGGCACAGCTCGGGGCTGGCACAGCTCGGGGCTGGCACAGCTCGGGGCTGGCACAGCTCGGGGCTGGCACAGCTCGGGGCTGGCACAGCTCGGGGCTGGCACAGCTCGGNCGCGGGGCCCTGGCCCGGGCGGTGCCCGCCCCTTCAGCCCCAGGCCGGGCTGGCGGAGGCCGGGGGCGGCAGGGCCTCGGCCCCGAAACGCCTCTCCCAGCGGGGCACCGAGCCCCGGGAAGGATTTGTGCCAGTCGGTGAACCGGCCCTCATTACCTAGGCCTTTTTATTGTAACTTGACAGGAAGTTGAAGAATAATGAATGCTCGGGAGAAATTTACGGCAGCTTGTTAATATTTCAGGGAACGAGTGACAAAGCGAGAGCCTAGAGCATTGACACTGAAGAAATTATTTCTCAATGTCTTTGAAAATGAGCAGCACCTTAGAAATGAACCACAAAATAAACTTTTGAAAAGCAGCCTTTGATCCCATCACTGATTAATGTATGCATGACGATGTGCCGGATTTGAACTTTCTGAAGAAGCAATAGGGTGGTATGTACATTGCGCCTGACAGGTTGCTATTTTCCCTAATGTGACATCTCTGAGGGCTTTTGTACTTTTTGTGTGAAGATTTTTCTCACTGACGGGGCCAGGGGTACTGCAGTTCCCTCCACAGACAGACAGATCACAAAAGGGTACATGTTGTTCCAGAGGGAGGGACATTCCCCTTCGCTATGTGGAAATGAGTAGTAATTACAGGCTAATTACAGTGTTTTGTGTGATTTGCTACGCTTCCTTACAAGCTAGGAAAATTAATTTGAACATAGTTCAAAATCATAGCAAAATCAAGGGGATGTTACTTGAAACCATCTCTTCTTCCTTATTTCTGCCTCAGTCAATGCTCCCACTTGGTCACACAAACATACATGCTGTTTGAAGCCAGTAGTTTATCTACCCCAGTACTTTGAGTAGACTCTACCAAATACTTCAAAAAGGTTTTCAGTAGTATTCTGACTATTGAATGTTGTGATATACCCATTAACTATATGGATAGCTTTTAATTTTAGATACACCCATTAATTACATGAAGTACTTTCTTGGATGTGGCTTTGGTTCCTGTGCTTCATGTTGTAGTGATGATTTTGGCAGTCTAATTCTGTTTTGTGTAAAATCATCTTTAATTGTAATTGGTGTCAAATTTGCCTGAGGCAGGACAGGGAGGGAATATATGCTTAGGAAACTCATTGGTCCTCCATCCTCTGGTGGTCCTCTGTCTTTCTGACTGCTTTTTCATATAAAAGCATCTGTTGCCAGGGCATTTCAATTACTGCCAACCATAAGGTCACAAACACCTTACGATCTTGTCCAAGAAAGATAATTTGATAGCATTTTTTCATTTTCTCTTATGTCTCTTGGATCTGAGGTCAATGTCTTGGAAAGTATCTGCCAAGAGAAATGTACATAAACAAAAAATCACAATCCAACAGTCTTTTCTTCCCTTCCCCTTCCCCTTCTCCTTCCCTTTTTGTTTGTTTCTTAAATTTAGTTGGTTTTGGTTATTTTTTCTCCAAAGCAGAAATGTGTGAAAATAGAGATTTGGGGAAAGAGCTTCAAGAAATTAGTTACCATCGTTCTTGTATCTCAAGGTTTCCTGTTTATACTTTGGTACAATTCAGATCGTTAAATCTGTAGATTTTAGAAGCAGAGATAGTCTTTAAACAGTTTACGTTTCAGATACATAAAGATACTGGAGAGAATTGTTATAAATGGAATTTAGAAGGTAAAAAATCAAACTCAGACAACTAGGTCTGTTGGATTAGCAGCAATTTAATATAATNTGCCAGGGCGTTTCAATTACTGCCAACCATAAGGTCACAAACACCTTACGATCTTGTCCAAGAAAGATAATTTGATAGCATTTTTTCATTTTCTCTTATGTCTCTTGGATCTGAGGTCAATGTCTTGGAAAGTATCTGCCAAGAGAAATGTACATAAACAAAAAATCACAATCCAACAGTCTTTTCTTCCCTTCCCCTTCCCCTTCTCCTTCCCTTTTTGTTTGTTTCTTAAATTTAGTTGGTTTTGGTTATTTTTTCTCCAAAGCAGAAATGTGTGAAAATAGAGATTTGGGGAAAGAGCTTCAAGAAATTAGTTACCATCGTTCTTGTATCTCAAGGTTTCCTGTTTATACTTTGGTACAATTCAGATCGTTAAATCTGTAGATTTTAGAAGCAGAGATAGTCTTTAAACAGTTTACGTTTCAGATACATAAAGATACTGGAGAGAATTGTTATAAATGGAATTTAGAAGGTAAAAAATCAAACTCAGACAACTAGGTCTGTTGGATTAGCAGCAATTTAATATAAT
>VZTR01024171.1:0-15875 GCA_013400775.1 Chaetops frenatus
GGAGCCGTCGCCGCCCAAGGCCGCCGCTGCTTTCGACCTGCTGGAGCTGGTGCGGAGCTACCGGCGGCTGGAGCTCTACCTGGAGCCGCTGCGGGACGCCGCCGAGGGTGTCCGCTCCCTCCTCCGGTAGGTGCGGGCTGGGCCGGGATCGAGACCGAGATCGGCTCCGCGGTCTCATGTCCCTTGCCTTCCCCCCTCTCGGCAGGTGGCAGCGGCCTGTGTGCTCTCTCCTGGTCTGCCTCGGCCTCAACTTCCTCCTGCTCACTCTCGGCCAAGGTGCGTGCCGGGGCTCAGGGCTGGTCCCCCTCCCGGTCTCTCTCCGGGCTGACGCTGTCCCTCCTCTTCCAGCTGCCTGGTACTCGGTGCTCGCCCTGCTGGTCGCGGTGCCGGCCCTGCTGGGTTACCTGCAAGAGACGTGCCGGGCCCGGCCCTCGGAGCCGGAGCTGGTGCGCAGGAGGTACCACAGCATCCGCAGGGAGGATCTGCGCAAGGTGCAGCTCTCCCGGCAGGAGGCCATCGCCCAGGTCAAGAGCTTGTGAGTCCCCAGGGCCTCCCCAGCCGTGGGACTGTGGGGGCCTCTGCAGCCGGAAAGGCTTCTCTGAGGCTGTGGGGGGCTCGTGCCGGTTTGACCACCATAACCCGTGTGAATGTGGGGAACGAGGGTGTGTGTCTGAGGGGCTTTTTTGTGACTGTCTCATTTGCAGCCTGATCCATCTGGAGGGGTTTCTGAGCGGGATGTGCTGCAGCTGTGAGGCAGTGTACCGTGTGCTGTACTGGGAGAACCCCACTGTCTCTTCCCAGTGAGTAGTACTGGGTCAGGCACCCTTTGGTGGGCTTGGTGGGGAAAGGGGCTCAGCCAGGCCTGCGGTGTTGTGTTTGATTTGTTTAGTACTTTGAGAGAACACCAGATGAAGGAAGGGGTTTTATGCTGTCATGTGGGTTTCTCTGACTTGACCACAGTATCCTGCTGCTTTCCACAGGTTTTATGGGGCGCTACTGGGCACCATCTGCGTCCTCTACCTACTGCCCCTCTGCTGGGTCCTGGCCATCCTCAACAGCACCCTCTTCCTGGGGAACACCCAGTTCTACCAAGGTATGAGACCTGTCTGGAAGTGCCCTGTGTGAGATGGGTTGGGGAAAGGCCCTCTGAAGCCAAGGGTCCTTACCTGGACCTCTCTCTCACATGAGCCCACTGTCCTGTGTCAGGCTCTGCCATAGACCCTGAACCTAGTGATATCCTAGGGGTGGTGTTCAGCAGCTCAGGGTGGGTGGTGTGGTCCCAGGGCTCAGTTGTTGGAGGTGAGAGTCTCTCCTAATGTGTGTCTCAGCCCAGGTGCTGTTTCCTTGTCTTCTTTGTGGTGTGGCAAACCAGGGTCTGTCAATGCAGGCTGTGTGTGAGCATCCCCACCCCTCTCAATCCCTGACCCTGCTCTTCAGGACTTCAGGCACATTCAGTGCCTGTGGCAGTGCATGAGACAGGCTTGAAAACGTTCCATTGGAAGGGAGAGGAGCCCTCTTCTGTGGCTCGTGCTGGAGGAGTGTTGGATGTGTCTGAGTGTGATGTTGGCCCCTACTGTTCCCTGTCCTCAGCTGGGGCAGGTGGTGGGGGTGTTCCTTTCTGGCCTAGCTTTGATGTGTGAGCAGAGGAGGGCTCAAGACGTCTGATGAGTGACTGATATGTGTCAATGCCCCACCCTGAGCCCTGAAGATAATGGTCTTGCAGCTGGCTTTTGTGTGTTGTGGCTGGCAGTAGGGCAGTGCCACTCTACTGCAGCTGTATTCCCCTCTTAACCAGTGATAATGGAGCTCAAGGCCTCCATCGAGCAGTGTGTGGGCTCCAAACCCCTCGAGAGCCCTCCAGAGCCTGCTGAACCCCTGCCACCACCTGCGGCCCCAGATCGGACCCCCACCCCCACCAGCGCAGAGGTGAGATAGGGGCAGGGCTGGCAGTCCTGGGGTGGGAGCTGCAGAGTCAGCCCTTGGGTCTGACCGGGCCTGTGTCCCTCTACACACAAGCTTCTTCCAGCTGCCAGCTTTGCTGGAAGCCTGTGGGCCACTCCCGAGTTACTGGGGTGCTGCTCTCTGCCCTGGGGGCTTGGCTCGATCCTTTTGCCAGATGTAAGGGTGTGGTCTGAGGAGGCAGGGCCTCACCTCACCTTCTGACACTTGTGTCATCTGTGAGGCTGCCTGGGGCCAGATCCATTGTCCTGGAACCTGCTCAGAAATGTGGGGCCACCTTTGAACAGAGGCAGGGGAACAGCAGGACTAGCTTTGTGAATCTCTTGTAGGACCTTACCCCTGGCAGTGTGGAGGAAGCAGAGGAGGCAGAACCTGATGAAGAGTTCAAAGATGCTATTGAGGTTTGAGGCTGGTTGGGGTGGGCTGTGCCTGCAGGGCAGCTGAGGTGGGAAAGGGAGAAAGACCTTGTTGGGCAAACTGGGTGCTCAGGGAGGGTGACTGTGGGGCTGGGTGCCTCTGACTCTGTGTGTACTCACTCTCCTCTCTGTCCCACGCTGCGGGAGAAGGAGAACCAGCTGCTGGTCATGGTGAGTACTGCCATGACAGGGTGTAGCATCTCCTTCCAGCTGGAGCTTTGCCTGGTTTGCCAGTGGTTTGTAGGAATGCCAAGTGGAGCATCCTGCTTGTTGGGTGCCTGCCTGTGGTGTGGGCTGCCCTGCAGCCCTCAGTGTGCCCCCAGCCACCCCGCTGTGCTCAGCTGGATCTGCTCTCTGCAGGAGGATGATGAGAGCTCCCAGTGCTCAGCAGATTTTGACCTCAGCCTCCCAGACAACGGTTTCATGAGCAAAAATGAGGTGATCCGCAGCAAGGTGTCACGCCTGACCGAGCGCCTGCGCAAGCGCTACCCCAGCAACAACTTTGGTGAGTTTGGGAACAGGTGCTTCTTGGGGGAGCTCAGCAGCCTGGGCTCTGTGCTGCTTCCAGTGGTGACCATAGGACTGGGAGTGGAGAGAGTGGTGTGGCACCTGCTAGGCTGTGCTGACACCTCCAGTGACCTTTTCCACTCCATGGGGAGGATGGTCCCAGCACTCCTTGCCTCCTAGGAAGGGCAAGGATGGGAAGGTGCAGCAATGTCATCTCTGAGCTGAGTCTTTTACAACAGCTATGGATGTTCTTGTGCCACTTGCAGCCCCAGGCTGCAGAGCCATGTCTGACCTCTGCTCTCTTTCTTCTAGGGAACTGCACGGGCTGTGCTGCCACCTTCTCTGTGCTCAAGAAGAGGGTAAGTCTTCAGCTTCTGCCCCAGCTTGCTGTCTGCACCTGGGGCAGAGGTGTTGCTCATGTCTGGCTTGCCCCAGCTCTCTCCAGCAGCTCAGGTGTCTGGCCTCGGTCACAGCCCAAATGACCTCAGCTAAATGCTGGGTGTTGTCACATGCCTAATTGTACCAGGGATCCCTTGTGTTGTGGAGCATTTGTCCATTTAGTCCTTCGGAAGCTGCCTCAGGCCAAACCCACATTTGTTATTGTAGAAGCTACCTGCTGTGTGCCTTGGTTTAGTCCATTTCCCGTGGCCTTTCTGGTGAAGCAGAGCATGGGTCTGCTGGTGTGAATGACCTGTTGCCTTATCTGAGCCCTGTGTGTGAGGCTTGGCACACAGTCTGTGGGTAGTTCTCAGAAGGAGGTATAGACTTTTGGCCCCCTTCACTTCTGGTTTAGTCTGATACACATCTGGGGCTCACCTCCACCTTTCTTCACAGCGGAGCTGCAGTAACTGTGGGAACAGCTTCTGCTCCAGGTGTTGCTCCTTCAAAGTCCCCAAGGCCGTGATGGGAGCCACAGGTGAGTTGAAAGGTGGAGGGAAGAGCTCCTGCTTCCACCTGTTCTGTCTGTCCAGGCATTTGCCTCACTCCTGGTGGGCAGGGTAGACAGGACGTTCCCAGCACAGCCTGGCTCGGGACAGAGCAGTAATGAATTTGCAGGTCTCAGAGCAGCTTTGTGCCTGGGGTCCCTAGCCCATGGTGGGAAAGGGGGATCATCTCTGACATCTGCTTTCCTTTCCAGCCCCAGAGGCTCAGAAGGAGACAGTTTTCGTGTGCGCTCTCTGCAACCAGGTGCTCATCAAGTGATGAAACAGGCCCAGCCAGCTCCTGTGTCCTGAGCTGCCTGACACCTGGGACAGCAGGCAGGCACCCTTGCCACTGGGAGCCTGGACTGTTTGGATCCCAGCACGGCATTCCCCTGCCAGAGGATGCTTGCCCTTGTGCTCCTCCTGCCAGCACCAGGCTGAACGGACCAGCCCTCCTTGCCATGCACCAGCTGGGTCCCTGTGGTGGAGCAGTGCCCACGGCTGTGCCCCATCCCTGCAGCTGCTCCAAGCCCTGGGTGCTCTCTGGCACTTGCTGTGCCCTGCCACGTGCTTGCCCAGGCCCTTTGGCCTGGCTCCATGACGGAAGAGCCATCCTTCCTCCTCGTGGTCCTGCCTTCACCTCCTGGGTGAGGCAGAACAACCTCAGGGCTCTGTCCCTACCTTTCCCAGCACTGTGCTACAAGTGACTGTACTTTTGGGATCAAGTCAGAGCTCCTCCTGCATCCCTTGGGGTCTAGACTAGCTAGGTCTTTCATCCTGACTCAGCTGAGAGTCTGCAAGTCACTCCTGTACTCCTCAGCCTCACTCTCTGCAGGTTTAGTCTTACCCCCAATTCGGCTGTGGCCCAGGGGAGGAAAGAGAATGAGTTTAGGCTGGGCTGTGTGGCTGGATCTCCAGTGTGAGAAAAGGCAGGAGTTGGTGCTGCTCTGTGCACTTAGTGACTGCTGCTTTCTACTACAGATTAATATATAATTGCATATAGAGAATGACCAATAAATCTCTTGTCCTCAGCTGGCTCTTGTGTGATCCCAGTGAAAGCTGTCCCAGTCCCAGGTCACTCTGATACCTCTGTGGCCTTGGCCCTGCTGTCCTGCAGGACATTTTCTCCTGGAAAAATGGTGCAGGTGCCACCAGCTCTTAGTGCTTAACTGGAATTCCCATCTTGTGTCCTGCTGTAGCCTTGTTTGCCCCCTGCTCAGAGCTGTGTGCAGCTGCCTGTCAGCTGTGCCAGGGCTGGATCCTGCTGGGCTGGAGCCAGGGAGCACCTCAGCTCTGACAGGAGCCACTGAGCTTCCCCTGCCTCCCGCAGCTGCTCCTTCCCCTGCCCTCCCCGGGCCGTGGTCCCACCAGCTGCCTGTGTGCACAAGGATGACCTTTCCTTGTGTGAACAGCAAAGCTCCCAGCTATCCCAGGAATGTGACCCTGGCTGCTGTGCAGCTGGGAACAGCCGTGGCCTGGGTCCCTGCCAGCCAGCTGCAGCTTCCCCCGAGCCAGAGAATCTGGGGGGCCAGTGCTCTTGGGCTGGCACTGCCCAGTGCCCAGCAGGCTGTGACACCCACCAGCCTGAGAAGCTGCTGGAGCCCAGACCTCACCGCAGGCTCTACATCCCACCAGTGTGGGAGCTCCTGTGGGGCAGGCAGCCTAAACACTTACCTTGGCTGTGGGCTCATAACCTCCTTCACATGGAAATTTGGAGAAAAGCTGAACTTGGCATTTGATGATGAGGGTGTCTGGCTTGTGCTGGCTGTGCAGAGGGCTGAGCAGTTAGTGGGGGCAGTGGAGCAGCTGTAACATCGGGGAGGGGGCTGTGTAGCACCCTAAGAGCTGTGGGTGTGTTTGTGAGGGTGCCTGCAATGGGATGATTACTGGGCTGGGAGGGGTGAGCTTGCCCAGGCAGCTGACAGTGGGAGGCAGAGGAGCTACTTGTATTTCTAGAGCAAACACTTGGAGCAATGAGCACTGTGGCCATGTATGTCTGAACACTCTCTGGGAAGATGCTAATGACACAGAATACAGAGGGCTACAGATAAACTTAGGCTGTGGGAGATGGGGTTTTGTTTATGCTTTTTAAGTTTTGCAGTGAAATGTCGTAATTGACAGTGTTTATTCCTATGGAAGTGTGCTCAGCAGTCAAGCTCTGAACGTACCTTCTAATAATATTTAAATTTTTCCCCATGTTCTTCTTCCAGTGGCCAGGGAGGAGAGCCCACCCACTGGTGCGAGGCTGGGGCAGGGGCTGACTGCCCCATGTTCCTGGCTGGCTGTGGGGCAGGGGCACAGGCACCTCTCTCTGGCCAGAGTGGGAGATCTGGGGCTCTGGAGGCTGACCAGTGGGGCCAAGGCCAGGCCCAAGGAGAGCAGAGGGAGAAGAGGTCACTCCAGAGCAAAGCAGGTGCCCCAGTGCTCTTGTCAGCCAGAAGAGGGTGGGTGCAAACATCCTGCAGCCTCAATTTCCCTCTTGTCCCAGGAGGCTCCCTGAAGCTGGGCCAGCTCCGGAGAGAAGACACAGTGTGAGGCAGCCAGGCACTGGGAACACATCCTGGTGGCCACCCTCGGGCCCCACTCACCCTTTGGGACGGGTGGACACAAATATGCACTGAGTAAACACGACTGGGTCGTTCAGGCTGCCCCCTCGCCAGCTGGGACTGGGGGCCAGCTGGGGGAGTGGAGCTGAGCTAAGGGACAGCACCCTGCTGCCACCTGAGGGCTGCCCTGGTCCTTGGGCTCTTGGGAGGGTCCTGGCTAGTGCAGGTGGGTGGCCCTAGGAATCTTTTCAGAGGAGGCAGGAGGTCATGGCATGGGAGGTCTGGCGGCCAAGCAGGGCTGGCAGGGAGCTGCAGGCAGGACTTTCAGAGGATACAGTGTGGGGAGGACAGGGTTGGAGGCTGTCTGGTCCAGTATCTGCCCCCTATGCTGCTCAGTGCCAGGCTTCTCACAAGTGCTGCAAGCTCCCAGACTGTGGATTTATGCCCTGGGGTGGTGAAGGAAGAAACTTCCCTGGCAAACACTGCCAAACCCAGCTATGGGGCTCCAGCAGCAGTGACAGCCCTGTCCCCCCATCCTACTCATCTCAATGCCCTCCCAGGCTCCCTGGGGTGGCAGGGGTGCCTGAGTCTCCAGTTATGACTGTGACCACAAGGAACCACGTGCCTTGGCTTGGCTGAACTGCCCAGGTTCAAGCTCTGGGCACGGCACCTGGAGTGGGGCTAGAGCCAGATCCCGGGGTGACCTCGCTCCCTGAGGCTGCCTCACTCAGTGGGCAGCACTGGCACCCCCCTCCCATTCTTCTGGGGTGCCCAAGGGAGCCCCGAGGGGCTCTTACCCATGAACTGCAGTGAGTTGCACACAGACTTCTCTGAGGTGGAATAATTTACTGTAGTGTGGATGGGCAAGGGCTGCGTGGGCTGGGTCACAGCAGGGGTGTGTGCGAGGGATGCAGCAGGGCTGGGCTGGGGGGCTTGGAGGTGGACCCCCCTCACACACTGGGCCATGTGGTATGGGGAGTGGGGGAGCCCAGGAAGGGTTTGTGCTGCTCTGGGCACTTGGTCTTGAGGGGGTCAGTCTGTGGGGACAGAGGGGCAAGAGGGACCTGCCTGGGTTGTCCTGGGCCTCTGTGAAGGTGAGATAATCCAGGGCTGGGTGTGAGCTCCGGGTGAGGGCATGGGATGTTGTTGGTGGGCTGGAATAGGACTGGGGGGGCTGAGGGTCTGGGGCATAGAATGAGGGAGCTGGGCAAAGGACACAGGTGCAGGGTAGGGGTCCCAGGTGTAGTCAAGAGGGCCAAACAGGGATTCCTGAATGAAAGCAAGGGTTTCTGGGCTTCTGGGCAGGGAACCTGGGAGTAGACAAGGGTCTCTGATGCAGAGCAGGGCTCACAAGCATGCAGAACAAGGGTCCTGGGTCCAGACTAAGCTCCTTGGCAGGGGTCCTTGGAGCAGAACAGGGCTCCCAGGGGTGCAGAGCAGGGCTCTCAGGAGGAGGCAGGGGTCCTGGCTGTGGATCAGGACTCCCACAAACGCAGCAGGGAATCCTGCAGGTGCAGAGGTGGGTTCTGGGACACAACTGAGGGGCTGAGGTGAGCAGAGCTGAGGTCTTGGGATGCAGCCAGGGAGGCCAGGGGTGTGATGTTGGCTCCTGTTGCCAGTGCAGGAGTTCTGGGAAAGGGCAGGGTGGGCAAAGCCCTAGTGCTGCCCAGCCCCATAGAGCAGGGGGTGGTAGAGCGGGCAAGGGTAGGAGAACATGAACTTGACTGCAAACTTCATCTCCTTGTTGTGCTTCTGCCAGGGGTAGATGGCCAGGAGGAGCAGGCGGCCGCCCACCTTGCGGCCCATGACCAGGAAGCTGCCGCTGAGGCTGTCAAGCTGGGGGCAGGGGCAGGCACCCGCATTCCTCATGTGCAGCACCATCTTCTTGGTGTCCTTGCGCTTCAGGGGGCCCAGTTTCAGCACCTTCTTCTTCTGGGCAGCCACCAGCCGCCGCTCCCCGTTTTCCTCCGTCATCTCCTTGATGCGCATTTTCACCACTGTGTGGGGCAGCCGTGGGGCACGGTTGGGGGAAGGGAGAACTGCGGGGGTGCTGGGGAGGGGAGGGTCTAGGCCAGGCACCTGTGCAGGACAGGGTGCAGCCCATCCCTGGGGTGGGTCTCTGGGGAAGTTACTGTGTGGGGAGGGGAAAGGGATTGTTGGAGGGGGGTCCAGCAGAGGCTCCCAGTGACCCTCCCAAATGTCCCATTCTGCCTATCCCCCTACCAGTGTCTTCTCCTGTGGTGCACCCATGGCATGCATGAAGGGTCCAAGGGAATGTCTCAGGGGTCTCCCGTGGGGCTGTCCCCATACAACCCCCACCTCAGGCCAACTCCTGCCCCAGCTGTCAGACCTAGGGGTAACAGACCCTTGTCCAGAGGGGCTGGGACGAAGACCCCAGCACTCACCAAAGTCACTGGAGCACATCTGCTCCATCATGCCATCCGCCTTGTGCTCCATCTCACACTGGGTGCAGATCTTGGACACTGCGGTGAGAGACCAGTCACTGTCACAGCTTCCTGCTGCTGGTACTTGTCACCTGGGCCAGCTCCTCGGGGACAGGTTTGGTAGAGCCCCAGCAGCTCCTCTGCTCCCTAGGTAGCTGTGCTGGGGTGATGTGGGGAGGCACAGAACACCTTGCTGGCCAGGGTCATCCCCCAGGAGGGCAAGAGATATGGGGACACCATCCCATCAGATGCTGGCACTTTGAAGCAGGGCAAGAGTAAGGATGGCCCCAGCCTAAAGGCTGTCACAGCCCTGATCCTGACCCTAGGCTGCCCTCGGGTGATGTCCCCTCTCCTGCAGCGGCAGTGTGGGGCTGGGACCTGCAGGTGCAACATGCTCTCTGCTGCTGACAGGGACCCAGTGAGAGGAGAGGGACATAGATCACTGTGGTGGGTCTGCCAGTGGCTCCCACCTCATCCCATGTTCTTCCTTATCCCAGGACAGTTCTGTGCAGGCAGCTGGGAGCCCAGTGTTCCTGGGCAATGAGTGGTGCCCAGACAAAGCTGATACTGTGCCCATTCCTGCCCTGTTGCAGACAGAGAATCCTTGGCCAACACCAGTGTCCTGGGCTGTGCTTTGAGGGGTGAAGGGATGGGTGTGCAGAGGCTCCACATGCATTCCCATCCCATTACAGAACCCTTCCCACTTACCTGGTGGCGGCGTGGCTTTGCTGTTCCCAAACTGGACGGCGATGCAGAGCTCGTGGTCAGAGGGGAACTTGCCACAGTGCAGCATCTCAGGCCAGGGGAAGCCGTAGGACTCCATGACAGGGCCACAGGAGTCACGCACCACCTCACAGAGGGAGCGGCAGGGGTACACGGGCCGGTCGAGGCAGACAGGGGCGAAGAGGGAGCAGAGGAAGAGCTGGGTGTCGGTGTGGCACTGCTTGGCGAGCAGGGGCACCCAGCTGCCAGCCTGCTGCTTGGCTTCGGCCATGGTCTCATGCTCCAGCAGGTTGGGCAGCCGCATGCGCTTGTAGCCCACGTCGCGGCAGAGCTGCATGTCGGGCGGGATGTCGAGGCACTGCGGCTCCCGCCCGTAGAAGCGCCCGTGGGGCAGGCTCTCGGGCTGCCACCCGTAGTAGTCGTAGTGCTGCCCGCCGCCCAGGGACCCTGCCAGCGCCAGCGCCAGCGCCAGCGCCAGGGCCAGCAGCGCCGTGGCCCGGGAGCCCGGGTGGCTGCCCGCCTGCGGCATCGCCGCTGCCCGCCTGCCGCTGCCGAGCGGGACGGGAGCGCGGCTCGGCACCCTGCCTGCTCCCTTAGCGCCTCCCACGCTCGCTGCCCTTTCTAAGGAGGTTGGAGACCTCGCCGGCAGCCAATCTGCTCTGCCTGCCGGGCCCCCCCGGGGCTGGCCCCCGGCTCCCCCTAGTCTGCCCACACCGCTACCACCTCCCTCCCTGCCTTCCCGGCACATGGTGCTCCCTCCATGCCCCTCGCCCTCCCAGGGAGCCCCCCTGCACGCACTCCTCCAGCCCACCCTGGCTCTGTGTGCCCCTGGGGTGATGCTTTCTAGAAGGGCTGTCTCGCCTGTCCCATGGCGATGTGTTGTGGCCACAAGTTGCCCCCATTATTTACCCGTCCCACTGCCCCCATCCCACCTGGCACCCCAGAGGCATGCTCTGTCCTGGGGCAGGGGACCCTGGGTCCTATCCTGTGCCACTCCACTCCCTCCTCCTAAGAAAATACGCTTGGGCTGCTGGAGTTTAAGGAAGAGGACACCCCAGAAGCTTCGTGCTGCAGCCTTGGGAGGGCTGGTGTACCCAAGTGCCAGGTGTACCATCAACGCCAAGGCGATGCCATGGGAATGAGGTCCTTATTCCTCACGGGTGGCCCTACTATCATGCACTTTAGGCAGTCCATGGTCTGCTGGCACAGCCATAGCTGGGGTTACACCTTCCAGCAAAGGGCTTGCTTGCACCCCGGCTCTGCCAGTGCTCAGGTTGTGGGCAAAACTAGAACCCAAGTGGTGTGAGGGTCTTCACACCCGGCTGACATTCCCCCATTCCCTTGGAGATGGGAGGTGCAAGGCTTAAGACCTCATTAGAAACCCATTTGTCTGCAGGGGTTATCTGGGGCACCCCTCCCTTTCCCATGATCGATGCCCCTGCCCAGCCAACGGGCTTTGGGCTGCCGCTGGCCCCTGCCCACCGGATAAGGCAGCTCTGTTAATGGGCGATAGAGCAAACAGTCCAGTGTAGGCAGTGATAGCAGCTGCTCTTTGCCCTGGGCTGGGGGCAGGGACTGTCCCCCCAGCCCTGGTGGGGTCCATCTGCTTTGGGACAAGGCTGCACAACCTGCCCTTACCTGTAGGCTGCCTGCCTTGCCCATGCCCTCTGTGCTGGGCTCAGCACCCGTCACTTCATCACCCAGTGATGCTTGCTTCCAGCCCGAGGGTGGGCTGGGTTCATCCCACCTCAGCCAAGCCCCGGAGATGGCACCATTAATGTGTAACTGCCGGGGAGCCCGATAAGATACAGCAGCCTGTTATCAGGGCTGCCTGGTAGCAGGAGGGAGGGTGATGGAGGCATCAGGCTGTCACGGCAGGAGTAAGATTGTCTGGAGATAAATGCTGATAGAAAATAGCTAATCCGTGATGGATGGGTTTGGGCAGGGTGTAATTGCCATGGGAGCTGGGCTGGGAAGGGGCTGGTGAGGCCTAGGAGCAGGGGTGGGGTGATGGGAGCAGAGGGAGGCTGGGTGTGCAGGGTGGAGCTGCCGGTGTGTGGATGCTGAGCTCAGTCACGGGTGTCCCATGGCCCTGAACTGTTCCTGTGGCACTGCCAGCACTGACCATGGACCTGCTCCTGGCTGTCGGCCTGTCCTGTCCCACAGCCCAGCCTGGTGTCTATATCCCCGGGAAGGTGTTGGGGGTACTGAGCACTCTCTGCCAGCTGGCACCCCACCAGATGAAGGCAAGGGGGCTGGCAAGGCTGGGGCTGAGCAAGGGTCTCTCTGCCAGCTGCTTCAGTCCTTTCGTCTGTCATGATGCCTTCATTAGAGCCCTGAGTCACCTCCTGGCCATGCTGAAAGGAGCAGGGTTGGCCCCAGAAGGGCGGTGTCCTGTCTGTCCCCTGCTCCCTGCTGTGGGGTGTCCTGTCAGCCCTGTCTCTGAGCTGAGACTGTGCCTCTGCTCTGGGGAGACCCTGCTGCACTCGCGTTGTTTCCTTAACCCTTTCCCACCCAGGATGCCCCAGGGAAGGTAGATCTGGGCTGTACCCCAGAGAAGGGGACGGACCCAAGACAGCTGGAGCTGGCACCGTTCCCTGCGTCTTGTCTGCGCAAGGCTGCTCCAGTGCCCACATCCCCGTTCTGCACCCATGCAACTGTCTGCGAGACTGACACTTGTTCCTGTCACTCCAGAAAGCTGGCTGTGCCATCGCTTGTGTCACTGCCTGTGCCACTTGTCACAGCAGCGAGACAGGAAGCAGGGCCATGGGGGCTGCCCCCTCTGCAGTGGGGACTTCGGGGACGGCCAGCCAGGGTAGCGTGGTAAGAACACATCCCCTGGGAGTGCTCCCTCCACATCCGTGCCTGGTTGTAGCACAGAGCAGATCCGAGCCAGGGCAGCAGGAGGCTCCCAGGAAAATGAGAAGCTGAGCAAGGTCCCGGCCGCCCCTTTCCATCCTTGTGTCCCCACCCACTCCGCTGCCGCAGCTTTGGGTGCTACCGGGCAGGAAAGGTTTCTGTCAGCAGAGATGCATCCCCTGGACCTGGGTGGGTGGGCTGAATGGGCTGGGTGCGCTCCCTCCCATCCTCCTCTTTCCTCATCCTCTCATCCTTCCTGCCCCAGTCCCGTACTGGTCCCTGGGCTGCAACAATGCTGGGCATGGGCTGTACCCATTGCGGAGCAGGGCCCTTTGGGAGAGGATGGTGCACTGGGCTGGCCATGCGGTGTCCCAGCAGGGGACGGCACTCGGGGGCTGTCCGTGCAGGGACACTTGTCTCACGGTGTCCAGCAGCTCCCAGGAGAGAGCACCCTGCCAGGGAGGCAGTCCTGGGCTGGCAGCACGGCTCCCTGGGGGTGGTCCTGCCTGGGAGTGGCCGCGGGGGGTCGGGGCATGACTGGGGACACCGCGGGGTCGAGGTTGCCCGGGGGGCAATGTGGGACCATCGGGGTGGGCAGCGGGGAGGGTCAGCAATTGCCGTGCCCTTGCCCTGCGCCCACACACACTCCCGCTGCCCGGCAGCCCCAGGAATGTGCTGGCAGCGCTCCCGGCCCAGCTGCGGAGCCGAGGCTGCCCTGGCTCCCTCCCAGCCCCCACCCTGCACCTCCTGGCCCTGCCCAGTTCCTGCCAGCTTGCACACAGACCCTCCCTGTTCGCTGCCGGACACCCCGATCCTGGCCCCCGGCAGGGCAGGGTGGGGGCATGTCTCATGTACGGACCCTCTGAGGAAGAGTCCCTTTCCCTCACAGCATGGCACCGTGCGTGGGGACCTTCTCTGCAGTGCTGTTTGTCCTTCCCCGCCCCACCATGTCTGCTCCCACCACAGCCCCATCTGCGGTGTGGGAGCAATCCTCGCACAGTCCCTGCTCCCAGCTGGCACCTTTGCTAATGGCAGACCTTGGCACCTTGCTCTGGAACCACATCCTCCCCTGCTTGCCTGTGTGCAGAAGGATGCTGCGTCTCCCAGCACCTGTGGACTCCTGTGGGATGTGCTGGGGGCTGCCCCCACCCTCTGCGGGGGCTCCCAGTGCAAGGAGGGGTTCTAGAACACCCCTTCAGATGGACACAGCTGGAGTGCCCACACTCAGGGTGCCCAGTTTGCAGGGTCAGTGGGCCCAGTTTGGGGCAGTCTCCATGTCCTGTGTGAAGGGGCAGGCTGGGGCATTTGGAGCTGTTTTCCAGAGGCTCACAGTGTGGGGGCCTCATCCCCCTCCCTCTTTCCTCCCAGGTGCATGCACCTGGGATCTCTCAGGAAAGGTTATCAGCTAGTCACGCTGTGTTTGTGCCTCCCAAATGTCACCGTTGTCCTCCCTGGGTCGGTGAGCTCATGCTCCCCACCATTACTGAAAGCACTTCCAGTGCTGGGAGAAACAGCTGCCAGGCCCTTCTGTGGCCCCTTTGAAGCAGAGCTGGAGCTGCTGACAGCTCTGACAGGCTGGGGAGGGGTTCAGCAGGCAGTGGGTACAGGATGGAGCCCCAGAGGTTGATCCTGGGCTGGTTGTAGTGCTCCAGTTCTCCTTCTACTCATCCTTCTTGTACCGCAGGGAGAGTTGAGATGCTGGGATGAGGTGCAGCACCATGGACCCAGAGACACACTGGGGACACCCCCATGTCCTGGTCTGGGAGCCAAGTGCAGGGGCTGGAGCAGGGGCACTGCTGGGCCTTGCCTGCTGTGGTGTGATGGGCACAGGCACATTGTCTGTTGAGGGCTGGCCACAGGAGTACCAAGTGTGCCTGATGATGTCCCACGGGGCCTCTGGGAGGTTAGCCAGGGCCAGGGGCAATGACAGATCTGTGGGGTCTGGCTGCAAGGCAGGTCAGAGCTGCCTCACTCCAGGTGCAAGGGAAGAGCTAGGCAGGGGAGTAAAGGCAGCTCTGGCACCAGCCATGCCTATCCCTGCTGCTGGGCAGCCTGAAAAATTGTCTCTTTGGCCCGAGCAGATGGAGCAGAAAGGTCAGAGCCCTTGCCAAGCCCCCTCACAGTGTAGGGGTCTGGCGAGGGCAGCAGGGCCATGCAGCACATTGAGGCTGCCCTGAGCCCCTGCTGTCCCTGCTCCCACTGCCTGGGATTCCACTGGCTATGCCAGCCCCCCGTCCACCTCTGACCTGCCCTGCTGGAAGCCATAGCACGGCATGGCAGCACCAGCCTTTTCCTTCTGCATGGAAACCAGCAGCGTCTGTCCCTGCTCTGGCTAAAACTGGAAAGCTCACAAAGTCACACTCTGCATGGGGGAGCTGGCAGAGCCCAGTGGGCTCTGGAGATGCCAGGGTCTGCAGGCCCTACAGGCAGGGCCAGGGTCTGTGTGGTGATGGGGAGAGCTTTGGGACAGATCTAAGTCCTGCCTGCCACTGGACAAGGCTTGGTCCTGGGCAGTATGGCTGGCAGAAGGTGGCTCCCTATGGTGGGGTGATGTCCCACCAAAGGATACTCCTTGACACATGCAGACAGCAGGCCCATGGCCTGTGAGGCATATGGAGGCCAGAACTGAAACTCCTGTGCTGGGCTGGGTTGGTGGAACCAGAGGAGACAACCCTGGGGCAACACTACAGGATGCAGGATGCTGGGCAGAGCCTGGGCTGGCAGGGAAAGCTGATCCCCACGGCTGCTCTCGGCCCCTCACTGCAGCATAGGAGAGCAAACTTCATCTCCTGGCAGGCACAGAATTGCCATGGCAACCGGCAGGACCTGCCAGGCGGGCAGGCGAGCACTGACGTGGCAGTGGCATGCAGCACGGGAAGGAGGTGGGATGCAGGGCTTGGGTTTGGGGACATCTGAGGACAGGCTTAGGTGTGTGAGCACATTGCATGTGCACCTGGGTGTGTGCCTGGGGTGTGCAGGCAGATGTGGGCAACTGAGTGCATGCACGAGTGCCTGTGCCAGTGTGCATGCACGTGTTTGGGTGCACGGGAGACTTCACACACACCACCCTTTCAGGGGGCATCCTTTGGTTTTGTGGCACCATCAGGGCAGGGTGTACCTCACTGCTCTGGGGTGTGGGCTGCAGGGGTGCTCTGAACCATGGGAGAAGCAGGTTTCTCCAAAAGCTACGGGATCCAGAGCTTTGTGTCTGTGGGGAAGACGAGCCCTCCAACTGGGGTTCCTGACTGCACGTGTCCTTTGGTCCCTTGGTCACAAACACTGCCATGCTCCAGGGAAGTCGAGCTGCCTCCCTAACACCCCAAGGCTCTACTTCTATTTGCTCTGCCCAAAGCCTGGGCTGGTGCTCAGGGCAGGGAGCAAGAGTCAGACAGAGCTACTACCCCTGTGCTGCCGGCAGCTGGCTTTGCCGTGTTTGCTGTGTTAACTGTGTCAGCTGTGTTAGCTGTGTGTGAGCTGTGTGTTAGCTGTGTGTTATGT
>VZTR01024221.1:0-10051 GCA_013400775.1 Chaetops frenatus
CCCTGCACCCCAAACCCCCTCCAGTCCCTCACACATCCTCGTCAGCCTTCCTCCACCCTCCTCACCAGATGCAAGGTGGGCAGAGCCACAGGCAGTGTCCAGAGGCAGCCAAGGTGGCTGGATCCCAGCAATCCACAAGGCTCAGCCAAACCCAAAAAATAATGTTTTCATACTTGGACTTTTCAGGCAGGATTTAGTCATTTGTGGACACGAGGCCTTGGCAGGGCCGCGCTGCCTCCGCTCACCTACCCCAGCCCGCGGCTGTTTATGGCAGCAAGGCCTTGGAAGGAGAGGGAAGATTTGTGGTTTAATCCAGGTGAATTTATTCTTGCTCGCTTTATGGAGCCTGCAGCTGGTGGGGATGGGGGGATTCAGCATCCCTGCACAGCCAGGGATGGACCCACTGCAGGAAATTAGGCCTCACAACCCAGCCCAACCCCACAGCTCCACAAATGCCGCCTGGACAAAACCAGTAGGACTTTTGCCCCATCCACCTAACGGCTAAAAAATGAGTTAAGGGCAGAAAAGCCAAGCCCTGGCTGGGAACTCTCATGGTAAAAGGCAGAGTGGCTGAGAGCTGCTCTGCCATATGAGAAAAGCAGGTTGCACCCCAGCCTCCTGGGGCTGTGCAGGCCCTGTTTGCTCAGCCCAGCACGGGGCACTCGGAGCTGCCAGGGAGAAGGGGTGATGGATCCAGGCTCCTGCTGGCTCCCTTGGGATCCCTCTGTGCCCAGGATCCAACACGAGCTCCAGTAAACTCCTCACCTTGTGTCAGATCCAAACTTCCCAGGCACGAGCCCAAGGCTTTATCTGCCGTCCCCTCCCTCCTCCCACATTTGTTATTAAACCAACTCAGGCTGCTTATCTGCAAATCCTGCCCCTTAAACCAGCAAAGCCACACCACAGCTCCTGAGTGCCCCCGCTGTGTGCCACAGCCCGGGGAAGGCCAGGAGCTCATCCTCACACAGCCTGTCTGCCTTCAGAGCTCATCCATCAGAAGGATCCCACCATGATGTGGATCCCACCACAATGAGGAACCCACCACCAGAACCCAGATCCCACCATGACCAAGATCCCATCATCATGAGGATCCCACCACCACGAAGATCCCACCATGATGTGGATCCTACCAGGATGTGGCTCCCACCACGACCAGAATCCCACCACCATGAGGACCCCACCACCATGAGGATCCTACCACGATGAGGACCCCAGCACGATGTGGATCCCACCAGGATGTGGCTCCCACCACGACACTTCTGCATTTCCACCCACCCAGCGACCAAACCACCCAAAGCATCCACGAGGCTGAAGCAGCCAAGAGGAGCAAGTCTTCATGGAAAGGGAGCCATTCCAGAGTGGAGCTTCACAACCAAGCGTGGGATAGAGCTGGGAGACACAGGAAGGATTTGCTGGGGATCAGCAGCACAAACCCATTAAGGCTGACCAGTGGCAGCAGGAGCCTTCTGAGGAGCCTCTGTGCCCTCCAGGCACTCCAGCAGAAGTTGCACAGCTGTCCCGACTGGGAACGACAGATAAGGCTCAAATGATTCATTCAGTGTAAACCTTTATTTGTTCTTGCTTACCCAGAGGAGCCAGCAGCTGCTAATGCTAAACTGGGCCAGCTCCCAAGCGCAGACAAAGGCCTGCAAAAATGGGTTTAAGGAGGAACTGACTGTTCAGAAAGCAATCCTAGAAGAGGGAGTTAGAAAGAGGGAGTGCAGCGCTGCACAGGAGGAAGAGGAAGCCAGAAAGCACCTAAAAATAAATTTTAAAAAAAGCAGCGAGGCACAGGACAAAGGCCTCGCCTGCACGTGACCGTTCCCCGCAGCGTAGGCAGGATGCGAGCTCGGAACACAACACTCCCTCCCCAGCAACCCCACGTACAGAGCCCCAAACACCTCCCAGCTCAGCCAAAGCCATGGGCAGCACCTTTCCCACCCAGGATGGGCTTTTTCCCCCGTGCCAGAAATCCCCCCAGGTGTAGGATGCTGTCCCTGCCCCAAGCCTGGCACACTGGGCATGACCCACTGCAGGGTGGAAATGCAGCTAACCCAGCGAGGCTGGAGTCAGACAGAATAGCTTGGAAATGTCAAAGGAATTGAGAGGAAGTCTGGAAAATGAGGTTACTCCCAAAAAGCACCCTCGAAAATAACCAAAGTCCTGCAGAAGCACTGCCCAGGGGTCCCACTGCATCCCCCCAGGCAGTGCCTTCACCAGGTCTGAGCAGAACTGGTGGGCAACTCGTGAATTTGCTCTGAAACAGCCAGAAAATGCAGACGACAAAGGAGCCTGTCCTGTGTCTGCTGGTGCAGCTGGGACTGACCCCATCACTCCCCTCCTGTGGCTCCAGAATGACCCTGAGCTGGGACCCTCCTGCAGGACATCAACCCTCAGTGCCCTGAGCCTGCCCGGTGCTGGCCGTGCCCATGAACCCCCAGTGCCCTGAGCCTGCCCATCGGTGGCCGTGCCCATCAACCCCCGGTGCCCTGAGCCTGCCCGGTGGTGGCCGTGCCCACCGGACACCGGCGGGAGCTCCACCCAGGAGCGAACCCGACGGTTCCCTCTCCATGAACCTAAAGGATGCTCCCTGAACACCTTCCCCTGGCCCCGCCAGCGTCCACAGCCGTGCAGGGCAGGAACAAATCCCCAGGGATGGGAGAGGCACTTACAGGACGGGCTGAACATCACCAGCGTGGTGGAGATCTCCAGCCCCGGCACAGCGCCCTGAGAACATCCAGCGAGTTCCGCTCCCGGGAAGCCGCGGCTCCGCATCCCGCGTTCACTTCTGCTTCATCCCTGCCGCCCACCCGATGCTCGGAGCAGCAGGGAGAGCATCTGAGCCGTGCCGGGCTGGGCCAGACGCAACCGAGGCCACGGAGCAGCCTCTCAGAACTGACTCATCCCGTCCCGGAGCAGCCCTGGCTCTGCCGGGAACGCAGCGGCTCCCGCAGCGCTTATTTCATACCCACACAGCCGGGGTCTCTCAGAGACTGCCAGGCTGCCGAGCTGGGCTGTGCCCACACTGTCCCCTCGGAGCCACCCTGGAGCAGCGGCAGGAGCCCCGCATGGCACTCGCTGCTGGTCCTCACGCCGCGGTCCCTGAGCTCATGACTGAGTAACGCCGGCGAGCCAAGAATAGAGACCTTGAAGTGAAACCTCCCGGGATTGGCAGCTATTTCGGGCGCGCTCAGCCGCCGGGGGCTGCGTGACATAAGAGGATATAAAAGAGGAAACTCTGCACAACAACTCTCACCTCACCGAGAGAGGCTCGGGCAGCGGCAGGTAGGGCTGCTGTGAGCGCCTTTGGGGCGAAGCCAACGCTTGTGACAACCCCCGAGGCCACCCCTGTCCCCCCCAGCCCCAAAGCACGGCGTGTCTGCAGCACCGGGACCCCGAGCCGGCCATCCCCAGGCACAGCCCCAGCCCCAAAGCGCCCTGAGCATCCCCAGGGTTGACCCCACCGGGAAGTGCAGAGCTGACCCAGCAGCCCCAGCCTGGCCTCGGCTTTCCCCGCACTGGGATGCGGCCAAATCCCAGCACGAAGCACCTCCCGCGCTGCCCTCAGCGCTCAGCCCACGTCAAGCCGAGCCTGTTGCCACAGGTTTAGCCTGCCCAGGCAACTCCGTGGCGCAGGAATTGCAGAGATCCTGCTGTGGGTCAAAGGAGCCTCAAAGGGACCCGACAGGACCGAGGCAAACGGAGCAACCCCAAACCCCAAACCCCGGCTCTGCCCAAGCAGCCCCTCGCAGCTCCCAGCTCAGCTCACCCCTGGAAGGAAGGGCTGGGATTGCACCCAGCCACCAGATGTGGGGAGGAAAGGTCTGGTCCTGGTTAACAACCAGCATCAAGATTAACGCAGGGAAATGTAAATGGCAATTCTGGGAGCACGCTTGGTTTGAACCCTTAGATACAGGGAAAACAAACACACTCAAGCTGCAGTTTCTGGAGATCAAACTCAGCACCTGAAACCAGTCCCTGCCAGTTCACAGCATCCCGTCAGCAGCTGCATTTGAATACTCGTGATGCCAGTGAGCTCTGCCAGCTCACTCACATCCCAGTAATGTGCTTTCTCCTGGGTTTTTGGTCAGGAGGAAGTCACCAGCAGGGATTGACAGAGTCTACAGTTCTAATTAGGAAGAAATTCCTCCCTGTGAGGGTGGGGAGGTCCTGGCACAGGGTGCCCAGAGAAGCTGTGGCTGCCCCTGGATCCCTGGAAGTGTCCAAGACCAGGCTGGATGGGGCTTGGAGCAACCTGGGATAGTGGGAGATGCCCCTGCCATGGCAGGGGTTGGACTGGATGGGCTTTAAGGCACCTCCCATAATTCTATGAAATAACTGAATCCCCCAAACAGCTTCATCTGTTCTAAAAATATCCTACAAAACTTACATGGGGCACAAGGGGGAACAGAGCATCTCCACCCCTCACCCAGACAGTGACGGTCAGTTAAGGCTTTTCAGTTAAACCCGACTTCCAAAGGCTGAATAACCACCACGAGCCACAGATCAATAACGTGCAGTTCAATTACCCCAGCATGTGGCCCAGCACTGCTGTCCCCGTGCCAGCAGGGGACAGGGCCTAGACAAAGCCAGGCTGTGGCAGGGACTCAGCATGGGAGCCCTCCCTGGGGCTCTGCCACCTTCACTCTGCACCCACCACTTGCAGCGAGGGGTTGGTGGAGCCTTGGGAGAAGGAAAAAGCCGAGGCAGGGATGATCCTGAGCTCAGCAGGAGATGATCCCCAGGAGAAGCAGAGGCTCCTCCATCCAGGAGTTCTGTGGTCCCTCCATTCTGGGACAGCAGGAGCCACGTGCCAGGCACTGCCTCGGCCCCAGAGCAGGACAGAGAGACCAGAGGTGGGGGACACACAGGTGACAGGAAGGACACGCCAAAACCTGGGAGTGAGCAAGGCAAGGGAGAAGGAGGGAGCAGGGACAAGAGCCCACCTCAGAGACAGCTCTGCTGTGGATATTCCCACCCTGCAGCCACTGAAGATAACCCCAAAAGCAGCTGCTTCCAGTGGCCTCCCCAGAGCTGCTGAAGGCAGCTGGATGGAGCAGAGAGGCCGGGGCAGGAGCAGAAGAGACAATACACACCTTGAAGTTGCACCCCCAGGCTATGTATGGAAGTTATCATCAGTGCATCGAGCCCTGGGCAAACCTGGGGAATTTACATAAGCCTTGAAGTTTAGGAAAGCATAAAGGAAGGAAGAAATTGAGAGAGCAGTCCTGGCTTTGTCTCCAGCATTGCAAGGAAGTTCTCCACATTTTCTGTGCTGCCCAAGGCTCCCCTTACGCAACAGCAGCTTTTGAAAAAGCAGCCTCAGCATCAACAGTTTTCCCCTCCCTTTCGTAAGAGATCCTCCTTCCATGAGAGATCCTCCTTCCGTGAGAGATCCTCCTCCCATGACAGATCCTCCTTCCAAGGGAGGTCCTCCCTCCCTGAAGGCTCGAGAACATCCCCAAAAAACCGATCCCAGCACCAGATTGACTCCTTCCTGCAGTGTCAGGGAGTTGCTGCTCCCAGGAGAACTCCCCGGCTTCCACCTCTCTGGAGCTGAACTCTGAGGCACTTCCAGGATGCTCCAGAGGCTCCTTGGACATGCTGCTTTCTTTCAGAGCAGCAGATGGGAAGTGAAACAGGGGAGGACCCAGAGAAGCTGTGAGAGGATGCTCCAGGCTGGCACTGCTGACGGGCACACCCCAAATTCTCTCCATGAAGAGAAACGAGACTCTCCTGGAGACCAGTGAGAGCCACCCCCAGTTCCCAGCTCTATCCCCAGCTCCTGCACCTCTGTCCTGCAGTTCCCTCCCTCTGGTCTCACCTCTCCAGCACAGAGCCCTGAGCGTGGCCAGCTCAGCAGGGTTTGTTTTGCACTTGGTGGGAGCCGTGTTTTGATCCAGCTCTGCAGTGCAGCCCTGTGGAAGAGCCAATTCTCCCACTGGCACTGTTCCTGTTCCTGGACACCCAACACCTCACAGGACAAAACCTGACGGATCCAGGTGACAGGGGTGGTTTGTTACTGTGCTGAGGGGCAGCACAGCCGTGCCCTGAGGAGAAACCCCATAAACACCATCCCAATTCTTCCAGCAGACCGTACACCACACCTGGCCTTCAGCATGGAGAGCCTGAATTTTCAGGTTGAGGGCAGACAGACCCAAAGGCGGAGTGGATGTGAGCAGGGATCAGATGTGACAGACAGCCACTGCCTCACTCCAGCCCCTCTGCGGGGCCAGGACCTCCATGGAGAACCCCCCCCACACACCTTTTGGATGTCCCCTCCCTGCTGGAGGCCTCCCTGGGTGACAGCGTGGCACTGACTCAAAGGCTCTTTCCTCAGCATCCTCAGATGTTGCCCAAGAGGCGCTGCAGTGACAGGGACGTGTGGCACCCCCAGCTCTGCCAGCTCATCCACGCTGCCACCTCCAGCTTTGCCCTGGCATCAGCTGCCACCTCCAAAGTGAGTCTGGGAAATCTCCAAACTCAGTCCAACGGGCACTTGGGCTCCGTTTGCTATTTATAGCCTGACAACTGACAGGGACAGTGCCACCCAGGCCTCCTGGCCCTGCTGGCTCTGCCCAAAAACTCAAACCCAAGAGGCCGAATCCCGCTCGGCGCTGCCGGAATTCAGCGCATTCATTCAGAGTTAGCAACTGCTGCTATATCGGGAAGGCAGCTCCAAGGGAAGGCAGAGCTCTCCAAGACAGAGAAAGAAAACCAATCCCTCCCTCACCAGCAGTCTGCAGGCCAGCACTGCTCTCCTAAATTTCCTTGGCTCGGCTTAATGAGACGCGAGGTTTTTCTGCTAAAAAATGAACATTTACCAGCCCTGCACGCCCCTGAACTCTGGACACCCTCGGACGCTTCATGGCACCGTCACATCAAACAGCAAATGTGCCAACTCAGACCTTCTCTGAGTGACAGAATCGTCCCTAACAGACCCTGGCCCAGCCCTGCCCTTCGGGGAGGCACCTGAGCAGAGCAGCCGGTCCAAGGAGGTGGGCGTGGAGTGACCAGAAACAAACCCTGTGTGTGAAGGCACCAACAAAGGCAGGAAAACATCCCGGCTGCTGGCGAGGCCACGGGGCTGCTCCCAGCAGGGCTTTCCGAGGTATTTTTAGGGCACTCAGAGCCGCAGACAAGGACCGGCCGTGCCAGGTGGGAGCCGGAGCCGCGGTCACAGGGGGGCTGCCCAAGCCTGAGACCAGCCCCCATCAGCCCGTCCGCACTCGGGACAGGCAGGACACGCTGCTCTGGCCGTCTGTCCCCTCCCCGCCTCGGCAGGGACCCACGAGTCAGCAGAGAAGCTGTTAAAGGGGAGCCGGCAGAGCCTGAACGGGACGGATGCATTCCTGCCCTCGGGGAGCATAGCAAGGGAATGAGACACAGACACGGCGAGGACCCGGCAGCTCCAGCTCCAGGACTGACTCACCTCCCTCCTGTGCCGTCCCAGGAGCAGCGACGGGGCTGGATGGAGATCAAACGGCAATAAATCAGATCAGAGCAACCCAGGTTTGATGTTTGAACCAGAGATGGAAGAGGAGATTCGCCGCCTCCCCAGCCGGAGTCGGGCAGCGGGGCAGAAGGAGCTGCCTCGTTTTGGAGCATTGCCAGCACACTTGTTTGTTTTTTCCCCTCCTCAAGGTCCCAGCTGTTAAATCCATGATTGCAGGATTTCCCAGACTCACTGAAAAAGCACGTATGCCATTGTGTCCCACTGCTGGAACAGGAAAAAGCCTGAAAATCTGAGCCACAGACTCCAAACACACAAGGTCTCCTTACAACTGATGTTTTCAAAACTCATTTTTCTTTCAACAGTTTCTAAATGGTTCAGAGCTTTGTGGCACTGTCTTCCAGCTCCCCCAGAACTGTTCCTACCCCAGTGTCCCATGGTGGGGGAACTTTTTGGCATCAAGTGGCCCAAAGCCATCGATGTGGCCACTCACATGCCCAGAGCCTGAGAGGACCTTGAGTCTCCAACCCCTGATGGAAGTCGGGTCTTGACTCCAACCCCCAACCAGCCAAGTGTGAACACAGAAACCAGGGCCAGTCAATCCTGCTCCATCCACCCGAATTCCCCATCCCTCAACACAAATCCAGGCCCACAGTCTGAGGAGGACACGGAGTTTCTCTCTTTGCTCCTCCACAGAAAACATGGTGTGGCACCATGAAACGCCCCTGGCAGATCAGAGCCGCCCAGGACAGCAGCCAGCACCAGCCAAAGCCTCTCCCTGCCCCGGGGAGGTTCCCAATGAAGCCATTTAATAACTGCAGGAAAAGACAAGCTCCCAAGTGCCCGTCCACACTCAGCTCCATCCCTGCTGTGCTGCCCCAGGATGAGACTCACTCTTGGACCAGCCCTGACACTGGGACCTGCCCCTTCCCAAAGGACACATCCCAGGGCTTTAGGGCCCTGCTCAGGACGGGTGTAACCCCACTGCCGCCCCCTGCACTCCCCACTGAGCTTCCAGCCCCACTGTGAGAGCCTCTGCTGCCATTTTCATGCTCCCTTCACTTCCTGCTCACATCAGGCAGAGAGTAGGAAGTGCTGAAGTCCTCCAACCCTCGCTGCAAATCAGGAAGAGCTGGAGATCTCCTGAGAAAGGCTGAGATTTCAGGCTGGAACCCTCTGCAAACATCTGGTCAGAGGCATTGCATCCGGACCCTCGGAGCGGGGCCCACTCTCCCCATCCTCCCGGAGCTCTGTCTACTGGAACAAACCCGGGGCAGGACCACTCACAGCTCATCCCGCCGGGAAAACTCTAAGGCAGAATCCAAACCCTCCGGCCACTCGCTTCTCTCCCTCTCCCATGAGTGACACCTCATCTCTCCTGCCCGAGCCGAGTCCAGCAACATCCCACACCTCCTCTGCAGGAGTCTCCCAACATCCCATTAGTCAGCAAAGCCTCCAGACCACAGATAAACACCTTTACCACGGAAAAAGGTGTGGGAAGCTTCTTGCTGGGAGCCCAGGGACTGCCAGCACAGGACAAACCTTGGACAGCACACAGATCTATGGACTGCACTGGTTCGTGGCTCTGGCAGAAGGATCCGGGATTTTGGGGGCATCCACAGCTCTTTTCCCAGTGCCCATCCTTTCTCCACAAGGTATTTGGAGAGAGAGAGAGGTGCCCTTACAGCAAATACACCGAGGGCAAACCCAGCAGAGCTGCTGCTCCTCTGCCCTCACAGCCCCGCTCCCCGCACGCACCGCTGGCCCTTCCGAAGGGAAAGACAACAGGATTAGCACAAAAAACATTCCAGCAAAACACAGGCTCGGCTTTGCCACATCTGAACCCTTGCTCTAGAAGGCAGCCACGGGTCCGCAGGCCTCGCTGGACTCGTGAGCCTGAGCCGACTCCCTCAGCGCTGGCAGCTTGTCCAGGCTGAGCCCCGCAGCCACACGCTCGCGTTCCATTGAGACAGGGGCTCCTCCGGGGTGGAGCGGCTGCTCTGCGAGTCCCCCGGCACCGGCACAGCACCTCCAGTCCCGGGGGTGACAGCCCTGCCAGCAGCTGTCTCTCGATCCGGGGTCACCGACAACCCACCGAGCCCCGGCTGGAGCTGCAGACCCCGGGCCGGCACCCCCGGGATCCGACACCCCCGGGATGGACCCCTCCTGTCCAGCCCAGCCCACCCCGCTCCCTGCTCCGGGGAGCTCCCAGGGCCACACGGGGCACCCCCTCCCAGGAGCCTGCCAGCCCCGGGGGCTGCGGGAGCAGGGGGTGCAAGACCTGGGGAGGGAGCGAGTGGAGCCCCTCGGAGCGGGGGCTGCTCCCTCCTGCGGGGAACGGAGCCGAGCCGGGAGGGGACGGGGAACCCACAAGCCCCGGGGGTGACAGACCCGCGACTGGCCCTGGCCGCGGTGGAGGGACCGCCGCCCCGGTGTCCCGGTGCCTACCTTGGGCTGGCGGCGGCGACCGAGGCGATGCCGGAGCGTCCTCGGGCGGGGGCGGCGGAGCGAGGGCGGCCCCGGCCGGGCCGCGCGGGGACTCCGCGGGCTTCGGCTCCACCTGCGCCGCCGCTCCGGAATCGGGCGGGCGGAGCGGGG
>VZTR01024222.1:0-30099 GCA_013400775.1 Chaetops frenatus
CCCGTGGGCTCTGTGTCCCCGTGCCTGCCTGGCCAGGGCCACTCCAACGAGCTGGGGATGCTCCAGGATGCAGGCCCAACCCATCCCCTGCCCCTGGGCTGACCCCACTGGAGCTGAGCCGTCAGTTCAGTCCATGTTTTCTGTCCATTCACTGCCCTAGGGCAGGATTTGCTCCCTGGTCCTCTGCACCTCTGTCCCTACACAGGCTCTGTCGGTGTCTCATCTGTCCTGGCACCACCACAGCTCACCTGGGGCAGGATATTGGGGGTCACATGTTGATTTTGTCTCACTACATCTTTTCTGGGCAATGAGCTGAACCGTTTCTCTCACACTGAGCTATCCTGGAGCTGGCCAAGCTGCCCTGGCAGCTGCACAGCCCAGACAAGCCCAGTGTTACCAGGGTCCTTCCAAGAGTCACTGCCCCTCTTACCTGCACAGGCTGTGGGAGCAGAGCAGCTTGGGGGGAACTGGAGATCCTGGGAGCCTCAGCCAAGCTGATTTGAAGGTTCCCCATTCCAAGCAAGTCCTGGAGTCTGAGCACAGGGAAGCAAAGCAGCAAAGCAGCCACCTGGGCCTCTCCTGGCACATGGCAGGGAACAGCCAGGCAGGGAAACTCAGCTGTGAGGATCCCTCTGCCAGGGAGGAGGGGTTTGTGCCAAGGTGGGAGCCTGGAGGGCAAACAGGTGAAGCAGCTTCTCAGGAAACTCCTGCCCTGGAATTAAACTGTGGGTTAGCAACTGCTTTTGTGTCACAGCTCTGGAGGTGTCTGGGGTGGAAGGGGAGAGTCCCACATGTGGCACATTCACTCACCTGGACTTACAGAGTGTCCTTGAGCAGCTCCTGCCTCCATCCCAGCTGTCCAAGAGCTGCCACCTCCTGACTGGGCCCTGTGGTGGCTCTGGGCACAGCCACGGGGCTGCAGCTATGGCAGAGCCAGCGTGGACACAGAGGGAAGGGGGGACAGCTGACCCCAGAAGGGGCACAGTGAGATGAGCAAGGAGCCCAGAGCCACCTCGCCCGCCATAGCTGTGACCAGGGGACACCTGCACTGAGGGGACAGACAGGTGGCTGTGGCAGTGGCAGGGCAGCAATGTCTGATCCCTCACAGCCCCTTCTCAGCCCGAGGAGGGCTGGGGTTTCCCCACCTCATTCAGTCCCAGCTCAGCCCTTCAGCAGCGCCAGGTCATCTCCTCATCCCGCTCCTTACAGCAGCCAGAACCTGCCCTTTGATTTATTTAAACACTGTCAGTGATTCCAAGGTGTTGGAAGTGCAATTTTTCACCGCAGACTAAAAATAGCAGAGTGAAATTCCAGAGCTGCCTCCAGCGCCGCCGGCTGGGCCCGGCTGCCCAGGACAATGGCATTTGTAGCCCACGAGTGACAGCAGCACAGGCCGAGCTCCAGCTTCTGAAATAACAACTCACAAAGGGCAAATTCTGGCTTTAATTACAGCCAGACAAAAAGGAGCATTTCAGAAGAGCATTATCAGAATATCTGAGCATGCTGGGAAGCGAGCAGGGAATGCAGAGGGAGATGGGTGGCCTCACCACAGACACTCCAAATTTCAGGTGTTCCCGAGGCAGGGAGGCACACGCAGCTGGAGCATTCAGAAGAGCTGAAGCCTTTGGCAAAAGGATAAAATAAGCCTTCAGGCATCCAGAAGGAGCTGATGATCCATGACAAGGAGCCTCCAGCCCTGCATCCAAGCCCAGGTGCACACAGGGATGGGCCCCCTGAACCTCTCCAACATCCACAGAAGCAGCTCCATGTGACAGCCTGGAAGTGGCACTTCATTTTTTCTCTCAATTTCAGATAATCAAGATTGCTTCCCTTCTGGGGAAACAGCAGAAAGGCACCCATCCTGCCCAGCTTCCAACCCCAAATCTGCTGGAAGTGCCCAAATGTGGCCCCATCCAACTCCCTTCCCAATTCCAGCAGCAATCTCGTGTGCTGAAGGCAGTTGAGGCTCCTGGATGGAGCCCTGCCAGGTGATGTTCACTTTTACAGGGCAGGGAGAACCCACCTGATGCTCTGCAATATTCGGTGTGGAAAAAAGCACTTTTGGACACAGAGCAACCCAAGTGCACCTGGAACGAAAGCCAGGCTGCGGCAGAGCTGCTTTCTGAGGGGTGAAAGGAACCCAGTGACCTGATCATGGCAGATGAAAGGAAGAAAAGTTACACCACGTGTCTCTGCAGGGGCCTCCCATGAGTGAGGAGCTGCTGGGAGAGTTCCAGGTGCCAGGCACTGAGGGGACCCAGCACAGCCAGCACAGCTGTGCTCCCACTGAAATGTGCAGGGGAAGAGCCAGGAACCAGCCAGGATCTGCGAGCAAAGAGCAGCTTCCAAGCACGGCTGTGACACCGTGCTTGAGTGCTCTGGGCATCCCTCCACAGCAGCCAGACTCTGCTGCTCCTGCTTTCCTGGAATGCACAACTGGAAAGCAGAAACCAGGCTTGGTGCTGTCAGCAAAGGGTCAACTGAGAAATATTTGGGGTTTTATTAAACAATACACACCCACATACCTGGCTGCAAGTGGGGAGACTGCAGGGGCAGTTCTGTGCAGGCAGCAGCTTCCCCCGACTGCACCAACTGAAGGGGTTATTTTTATATTTTTCATTTAGTGCTGAGCTCAGCCAGATGCCGTTACCTACACCACAAGCTGAACAGTATCACTTTTCTATACAGAAAAGTGTCACAGAGTGAGATTTGTGTATCACTTTTGTGTCTGCTCCAGCAGAAACCTCCCATCTCCAATCTTGGGAATCCAGAGAAGAGAGAGTGAGCCAGGCTCTCCCACTTGCCACAGCTGCAGATCGGAGACCATGTGAGGCAGAGCACAAACTTGGAAGTCTCAGTTCCCAGGAATAACTCTGCACAAGCCCAAGTGTGACAGCAACAGGCCAAGAGCCTCACACCAAAACCCTGCTGCTCCCATGGAAGGTGGAGGCTCAGCCTCAGCCAGAGAATCTCAGCCAAGCAACACCTGCTGAGGGGATTTAAAACATCCTTTAAAAGTCCTGCTATTAGTGATGTCCCTCACAGATTGCCTGCCCAGCTGGGGGAGGAGGCTGTGCTCCCTGAACAGCCATGGACATGTGGAGAAGCCAGAGAGAAGTCAGGGCAGGCCCATGGAGCCAGGACACTTCTGTGGGTGTTGGCCTGGCCCCAAGAGGCAGAGTAGGGAAAGGCTTCTTAAAAAACACCCAGGGGTTCCGGGGCTGGGATATTGAGGGCAGGTCACTGCTGCTGCAGCTGCAGGCTGTCCTTGCTCTGCCTCAGGTAACAGGTACACCCCAGGTAACACTCACAACACACCTGCCCTTGGATCTGGTTCTTGGATTTCTCCCTCCTGAAGTCACAGTTTTAAGCTCCAGCTTCCAAGAGCAACCCAGTGTGCTGGAGAAACACAGAACCATGGAAACGCTGAGGCTGGAAAAGCCCTCCCAGACCACTGAGTTCAGCCTGTCCCCAATGCCCACCTTGTCCCCAGCCCAGAGCTCTCAGTGCCACCTCCAGCCCTTCCTGGGACACCTCCAGGGATGGGCACTGCAAACCTCCCTGGGCAGCCCCTGCCAAGGCCTGAGCACCCTTTCCATGGAGAAATTCCTGCTGCTGTCCAAGCTGAGCCTCCCCTGGCCCAGCCTGAGGCCGTTCCCTCTCCTCCTGTCCCTGTTCCCTGGCAGCAGAGCCCGACCCCCCCTCACTGCCCCTCCTGGCAGGGAGCTGTGCAGAGCCAGAAGGTCCCCCCTGAGCCTCCTTTTCTCCAGGCTGAGCCCCTTTCCCAGCTCCCTCAGCCTCTCCTGGGGCTCCAGCCCCTTCCCAGCTCCATTCCCTGCCCTGGACACACTCCAGCCCCTCAGTGCCCTTGCTGCAGTGAGGGGCCAGAACTGGACACAGCCCCCAGGGGCCTCAGCAGGGCCAGCACAGGGGGAAACACACTCCAAGACACAAACCGAGCTGTGAAAGAGCTGCCTCCAACCTCCACCCCTGAAGCTGGCACCAAGCTGAGAGCAAAAAGCAGGAATTTCCTGGACTGAAGAAAATAAAGCAGGAGTCTGTACTATATTCTTAAATATGGTTTAATACTCTTCTCCATTTCTGTACATCACAACACCAAGATATCACTGCTTGGGATCTCTCTGCAGAGGCTATATAGTATGCAAAGGCTAGGATCTCCCACCCCCACTGAGTGTGTTTGCATGTGTAAGTGTAATACATATCAGTATATATTGATATACACATCAATATATAATGCAATATATATCACTGAAGAGAACACATTGATTAAAGAAATACAAAAATTTGGCATCATTTCCAAACTTAAATAGTAAAAATAAAAACTACAAGAAGGAGCTGCATACCCTAATGTATCATGTGAAACAACAAGCAGTATATTCAAAAATGTAAATTTACATCCAATTTTTGTGGTCTTTTCATGTCACATTAGACCCATTTACAATGGCAAAATCCAGAACATACTGCTGCGAGGGCCAGGGCTGTGCTCAGCCCTGAGCAGACCCAGCCCCACCTCCCAGGAGAGATTCCAGCTTGGATGTGAGGACGGCAGCGAAGCCACCGGCCAGGTCAGGGACCAGGGGGACAAATGGTATTGCTCACAAGGACAGGAAATTTGGACCTCAAACAACAGCATGGCAGAAATTTGAAGAGAAGCTCCCTCTGTTCAAGTGAACCAGGACAAGAGGCAAAGGTTTTGCAGCTGGAACAGGAGCTGCTCATGAGGGAAGCACCAGGAGCGATGCTGAGAGAGCCTCCAGGGAGGGAGCAGGACCTGAGCAGTGCCATCCCTCTCCTGGGACAGGACCTGGCTTTGTGTCACTGCTCCCCTGGGGCAGGACCTGAGCTGTGCCACCGCTCCCCTGGAGCAGGACCTGCACTTGTGCCACTGCCCCCAGGCCTGCAGGGCCCCTGACCCCCAGAGTGTTCCCAGCAGGCTGGACACACGCCAAGGATGAGCTCCTGGATCTATGGATGCTCCGTGGAACAGGCAGGACACAAAGCTGGCATTCTGAGAGCACCCAGAGTGATTCTTCACCGCCTGAAGGGGCAAACCCCACAGGACAGACACTGCTCAGTGCTGGGTGTTCCCAGGGCTGTGCCTGCACTCCACGGATCAGAATCAAATATTCCACACTCCCAGCATTAATTCAGCCTTCACTCTACTGACTCAGTATTCCTGTCAAACACCCACTTCCATTAAAGACCTGTGGGCTCAAATTCACATAATCAAGGAAACCTTATGCAGTCCTAAAGCAAAAAGAAAAACTTACTGAGGAACAAAAAGCCAAGTGTACCTTACTTCACTGAAATCTCATGTTTATTTTTGTCAAGACTGAAAAAAAAAAATAAATTCCTGAAGGCTGCACTGCTCAAATCCAAATTAAGCCCAAGACTCCAGCAGCATTTTCATTGCAATCCATGAAGTGCATTTCCTAGTTTGTAAGAGCAGTGTTTCTGCAAATAGATTAAAGCACGTTTGGCTGGTGAGCCTCCCCAAACCATCAGAATTTGCAAGCCACATGTAATGAACCAGCACTCAGGTCAGTGCCTCCTCAAGCTTTTGAAGAGAGTTATGGCTCCAACCTCCTTCCATTTCTTCTGCAGGCTAAGCTGAGAATGCCATGTAAATGGGTCACAGTGCTGCCAAATGCAGCAATTGATTTCTCCAATCAAAGTATAAAGAAACAAACCAGTAGGATCTTACTTCTATTAATTTTGGAAGGAAGAGGTTTACAGCAGTTAATGTATCATGAAGGTTTAAAAAATCATTTCCATAAAATACAAGAGCAACCAATTTCACCATTGAGTAAAAGTAAAAACTGGGATTCTTTTTAAATTAGTCCAAAGTGGCATATAGGAACTTAGTAGTTTGCTGCTGTACTGACACTATGACAAATCAAAGTGTAGGGTTTTGCTTTCTTAAATCCAAATGCTCGTGGATCAAGTTCTGGAAATGTTCCAATTCTAAGGCAGGGATCTGTTGTGTTTTCCACCATGAGTTTGCTCCTTGGGTTGGATGCTGGAGGGGCGAGGCACGTGTTGCCAGACCCAGCTCGACTACCTAGTAGTCATCAAGGTCAAAAAATTCATCGTCTCCTCCTTGGTATTCCATGCCCTGGAAGTCCACTCGGTACCGCAAGATACCTGCAAAGAAACAGCCTTCAGCTGCCCCAGCCTTCCCACAGGCTCAGCCTCCCCAGCCCTGCTTCCACAGCTTCCCAGTCACGTCCAGCTGAGGCCTGGCAGCAGACAGAATGCAGTGAGAAATGCCATGGGAAATTTATTGCCCCAAGGAAGCAGCTCCCACCTGCCCAGCTTCCTCCTGGAAAAGCTGAGCCTGTTCTAGGGCTGCAGCTCCACAAAACACCAGAGGCAATCACTGGTCCCAGTGTCACTGCTCAGAACAAGGTCTGGCAGGTAAATCCAGAGGGCAGCTGTCACTGCAGCTACTTTTATAATGCCATAAAGGCAGGATTTGGTGGCTGTTTTCCCATCCTGAACACCAACCCACGGTTGTGGAAATCCTGTATCCCTGGAATCATTTACTGGAAGGGTATTTTCAAGGAGTATTTCTTTTCGAGCCTACAGGGCATGGGAGCAAAGAGGATCCCACCAGGCAAAGAGGCTGAATCTGGCAGGAAATGAGAGACTCCTGAAATTAAAAACTCTGAAAACTTAGAAACCTGTTGCTCCTTATGGAGCCAAACAATTCAAACTTGTTTCCTCCTGACTAGTGTCTAGAAATTCCTCTTCACAATGCACTCATCCCTGGTTCACATCCATCAAAACTGAGCACAGCCAATGGCACAGCTCTGTCCTGAAATTCCTGCCCAGGCAAGACACAGAGCATGGCACTGATTTGGCTCCACCTGCCCAGGATTTCTCTCAGACTGGCACAGGAGCCACCTCTATCTCTGCCAGGTGTGGCTGATCCTAACTGAGCTCCAGAGCAGGACTGGCTTTCAGAGGCCTCACTGCTCCAGAGCCTGGACTATAAATACTTTTCTTATAAAAAGAAGCAAAAGATCAGGGAGCAAAGCACAGGGCGGCTCTGAGAGCTGAGGAACAGCTCCAAGTGCTGTAGGAACAGGGCTGGGAGCTGTCAGAGCCCCCTGGGCAGGGCAGGGGCTGCCACCAAACCACTGGGCAGGGACAGAGGCAGGCAGCTTGGGGCCCTCTTGAGCTCCAGCAGCTGCACAGGGGGACAGACCATCCCTGAGCCCTCCAGAGGACACAGGGATGGGGGAACACAGCTGGGAAGTGACAGGGCCCAACAGGGATCATCATTCTGCTGGACAGAGAATGAATCCACCCTGGGGAAGACAATTGTTTCTTATCCGGTTTCATGACTAACAGAAATAAGATTAATCCCACTCGTGTTGGCACTAGATTATCAAACCAACCACTAAAAAAGACAAACACATTTTCCTTTTGCAGCTTACCTCCAATTCCTCCAAATCCTTTCACAAATTGGGATCCTTCTTGTGATTTGTCTGTAACAATTTCCAATGTTGCTCCAAATTTCTTGTAGTTGTTTGCAAACCACTCCAGGAGGGGCATACTTTCTATGAGTTCGTGTTCCTGCCCAGTCTGTGGAGACATTGGAAGGAAGAAATAAATAATAAAACCTGTTACAGTCACTGTGTGCTCAGTACTGAGAAATTCCCCCCAAAGTTGACTCCATGGCTTTGTCAGACCTAGCAGGGACAGCAGCCTTCATGCTCCACAGGGACATTCTTAGTGGAAGGCACTCCTGGCACAACTGCACCACACAAGGGCTGGCACAGCCACCAGTTCCTGCTGCTACAAAATTAATCCCTGACAGTGTTTTGGGCCTCTAATAGGGAATTTAGTGCAGAAACAGGAGAAAAAATGCCTTGATTCTTCTGCTGCAGTGTCACTCCATGGTACATCTCAGTTTCACTGCTCATTCAGCCTTTCTGTGCCCCCTGCACAGATTCCAGCCCACCCTCATCCACCAGGCCCTGTTTCCAGGCAGGAGCACTGACCTATGCAGGCACAGAGCCAGAAGGCACCGTTTTCTAGGCAGGAGGTGAAGTGATTGTTGTGAAATAGAAACAGCTCACTGCAGGTGACACTGCAAACCTTCCACACACAGCAGGAATTGGCAGTCCCCCCTCCAGGAGGGAAGGCAGCTGGAAATAGCCCCCCAGAACAATCCAGGTGGGACAGATCCCCACCCTTTTGCCAAGGGACACTTTTTTGCCCGCTTTATTTTGCCAAGTAACACAGAGCCGTAATCCACGAGGGCTGTTTGACCTGCACAGGCAGGGAACTCAGGCAGCAAATGACAGTTCCATGTGTCAAACACATCCCAAAGCAGACACTCCCTTGGCACCAGGTCCAGGTCGTGATTCCTGACATCACAGTGGTTCTGCATGGCCATATCAGTGCCCCATGAGCAGAGAGCAATGGTTTGGAGCCTTGGCTACATGGTGGCTACCAAACCCTTGTAAGTGATGGTTTCGTGGTGGCCAAAGACCCCACGCTGCCCATTTACACAACCTTGGCATTGGCAGCAGGGAAGATTGGAGAAAAGCAGGTGTAGAATACAGGGGTTACATAGGAAGAACCACAGGTTCCTGCCCTGAGGTGTCACTGAGGGCCAGAAGGTCACTGTGCTCATGTGCTTGGGACAAACTAAGCCCAGGTGTCCCAACACACTGAGAACAAACTCAGAAGCCCCAAAGCTGAAATACCTCCTTGTCTGTGAAGTGGGATTTATCCTTCTCTTGCTCTGGTGTCAAATACAGGATCTTCTCCTCTGAGAAGGGAGAAAAAATGATAATGTTAATTTGGATAAGGCTACGAGATGCAGTTTAAAAACAGCAGGAGACTGAGCACAGCCAGCAACAGAAGGTCTGGGCACTGCCACTGCCTTCCTCCCTATCAGAAGCTCTGTGAGCAACCAAGAGGGCACAGCAGCAGAGAGCAGCTGCAGAGCCAACACAGAGAGGCACAGGTCCTGCTGCAGGCCCAAGATTTGTCTGCAGGCCCAGGAATTATGTTTCTGGCCACAAGGCCTCCTCAGTATCCCCTCTGGTACCACTCTTACACAACTGGAATGAGGTTCCAGGCTGGCCCAGTGACCAGTGCCCCCTGGCACTGCAATTCCCTCTGTGCACTGCTCACTCCAGCTCTCCCCCCACAGGGGCTGGGAAGCTGCAGGCCAGGACAAGCCTGCAGAACATCCCTGTGATCAGATGTCCTCAGGGAGCTCCCCCAGCAAACCCAACCCAGTGAGGCACCTCAGGTGTTAAACCCTGAGACCCTGCAGTGTCCCAGAGCACCACGTACCCTCCGTGCCTTGGCAGTGCAGGACGTATCTCATGATATCCAGGTTTTCATAGACTATCAGGATCTCTACTGCTCCCATTTCCAAAGCTTTTAGCGTATCTTCCACACCAAAGCAGTACTTCCCTGTGTCCTGGCTGATCTCATCGAAGTATCGACCTGCAGGGCACACAGAGCACTCAGCACTGCACATACACTTCAAACAAGCTTCATCTGAATGCAAAAAAAAATGGGAGAAGCAGCTGCCACAGCAGCTGCCACCACAAGGCCTGGAACTAAGGTGGTCTCTGATGGGAGGATAGAGAAGGTCCAAGAAGTCTGGTGGGGAAAACAAAACCAACCAAACCCCCCACCCCCGCCCTACCAGCACATAAGGTGTCCAGGTGACAAAAAGAACCCAGCACAGCAGGGCTGGGGCAGCACCAGGGCTCTGTCAGGAGGGGCCAGAGCAGGCCCAGCACACTCAGTGCCGCACACCTGGCTCGGGAGAAGGCTGCAGTGCATTACATACCTATTAGCTTTTTCTCTTGGATGAATTTCACATTGGAGAGGACTTCAGTTGACAACTCAATTGCTTGATTGAAGCCATTTTCTCCTCCATATGAAATGTCAACTAGTTTGAGCACTTTGGATTGCAACCGCTGAACAAGAGAAGGAGGAGACAGGAAAACATAAATCTACTCCAGAGCAGGGCTGTCAGACTCCTCGCCCTGCCACAGGAGTCACTGCACTCATTGCTGCACTTCACCTGAGGTAGAGGGACCTCTGAATGCACAGTATTGAACCACAATTTCCAGGCAACAGGGACACAGGTTAGGTTTACTGGAGTTTAATTCCAATAAAGCTTCTGCTTAAGATTTGAGAACACAAAGAATGTGAATGCCAGTTCCAAACCAGGGAGGACAGATTTCTTATTAGCCCTGTTTTAAGAAAAGGAGTTCTCAGCTCCCTGTAGGACGTATTAGGAAAGGGAGACTTCTTTGGATACATCACATTTTTAGTTTTGATCAAATCTCTTTGGACACCAGAGTCACATTCCTCTCGAGGAGCATCTTATATCAGAGCTACAATCACATCACACCGACACTCAAACATTCAGGTTAGCTCAGAAAAGGCCACTCACCTGATCAAACATGTCAGATTGACTTAGTTCAGTTTTGAAGTCAGCTGACCCAGCCAGTACAAGCCCGGCCACGTTGACCTTGTCCCCGGAGATGAAGAGCTGCACGGCCGTCTCAGCCACCTTGCGCACGTAGTTGTGCCTCTTCTCCATGCGCAGGCGGGCAAAGCGCAGGGCAGACTGACCTCCTCTGCCTGCAGGGAGGGATGGGGCAGCCATGGGGGACCCACTGCATCCCAGCAGTGTCCTCAGGACACAGCTGGGCTGGAATAACCAAAGCCAAGGGCAGCTGCCGCCTCTCGAATGCAGCTTGCCACGAGCCAAGGCAGGGGCTCTCATGGAAGGCTCAGGGAATAAAGAGGGTTCATTCCCACCGAGAGATTTTTCTCCACAGAGGAAAATCTTTCTTTTCTTTCTACAAAGACTCAGAGCTCTGTATAAATTGAACATCTGAGCACACTCTCTCTCCCTGTACCTTCATTTGAAGCCACCTCCTTTGTACACTGCCTCAAACTCTGCTAATGCAGCGCAGCCCAGCAGTCCCTGCTGCACAGTCTCACTGGGGGCAGTGGTTTTATTTCATTTTGTCCCATGCCACTCTACAAAGGACAGCAGGCCAGGAGTAACCAGCAGACAATTTGCTGAACTCATCAGTGCCTGGCTACAATACAGCACCACAGAGTGGAACTTGAATTTTCCTTGCTCCCTGAGGCCCTGTGCTTCCTGCAGAGAGCACCTGCCTGCCCCTCACTGTGGAATGCACACAACACCAGCACATCAAACCTTAACCACTCCACTGAGTGGGACTACTGATGGTGCTACTAATACTTAGTTATAACTGTCCAAAACCAAGTAAAGGGTCAAACGCAGCAAGAAATAAAAAGTGCCACTTCTAAGATCAACTGCATATTACTGTGATTCATTAATTCTGACAGAAGGCTCAGACTGGAGGCTTTGCTGTCAGATTCCAAGGGAGCACAGACTTGAGCAGAGCTAAACCCCCACGGGCCAAGCTCCCCCCTTCCACCCTCCCATCCCAGCCCAGGACAGGCTGCTGCACTCAGCAGAGACAGACAAGGGTGTTACCATGCTTCTTTGGAAGATCCACAGTGAATTTGTGCAGCACTTCTCGTGTGTTTCCTTGGAGAGTTCCAAAGAGTGCCCCGCTCCCATCTATTACAATAAAGCCAAACTTGCTGTCGTCAGAGAGCAGCGCCGTGAGGGCCTGGAACAGAGTGAGGCTGTCAGGGAGGGCCTGGCTCACTCAGGACACAGAGACAGCACAGCCCCAGCAGACTCAGCTACACCTGGTCACGGCTATTTTACAATAAATTAACTACAGGAAAAGCAGCACATTCAGGAGCTGTAACCGTTCCAGATCACTACAGAATCCCAGGATTGTTTGGGTTGGAAGGGACCTTGAAGACCTTCCCATTTCACTCCCTGCCATGGATGGGGACACCTTCCACTGTCCCAGGGTGCTCCTGGTCCAACCTGGCCTTGGACACTTCCAGGGATCCAGGGGCAGGCACAGCTTCTCTGGGCAGCCTGTGCCAGGGCCTTCCCACCCTCACAGGGAGCAATTCCTTCCATACACAATTCCATCCCACACAAGACTGTCAAGAGCACAAAGTAAACCCGAGTTTAATTTTGATCACAATTTCCCAGCTTTGCCAGTTCCCCACCTGAGGTCATGAGAGGTACAACAGCAAAACCCTGGAGATGGGCTCAGGAGAGTGTGAAGTGAAATGGATCCCACCTCTCTGAGGCTGCCTCACCTCTCTGGCTGGCACAACTGGAGCAGTAACTCTCCTGGCATTCCAGCCAGGAAAGCAGAACTCCCTCAGTTCACTGTCAGTTCAGTTTTGTGCTCCAAAGCACTGACACAGGCTCCCTACCACGACCACTGGTCTGCTGCACCTGCTGACTTCAAGCCCCAAAGGCAGAATGATGAAATAAATCTACAGTGGCTGTGACAAATTCAGCCTTACAGAGCACAAGTAACAGCAGCAATAATTGTCCTGTGCATAACTGGCTGTGGAGAAGGCAGCCAGAACATTTGCTGCAAAAAGTTATCCTTCAGTTTTCCTCCCCTTAAAGAAGGCAGCTGAGTATTTCCCATAAGGTCATTTAAGTTCCCCAACCAAAGCACTGTGCAACATCAAGGTTTTTGAGTTGATTTTGCCCAAGCACCCAAACTCTGCACTTCTTTCTCAAGGCAATCTCTCAGCTGCTATTCCCTCAGGGGCTGTCTGAGTGGGCAGAGACATCCAGCACACACACACTCTCCTGCTCACTTACACATGCCCAAAAAAGCAATAGCCAGAATCCTCTTTCTGGCTGGCAAAACCACAGCAGTAGGATGGGGAAGTTGTCAAAACTCCAGATTGCCTGAAGTCACCAGTTTAACACTGCAAGTGATGGTGCTGGGTTACTGCATGGGACCTCGAGCTGCCTGCGGGGCTGTCAGCCTGATTATTGGGCTGAACTGAAAGGATAAAACCCATCAGTCATCCTCTTCCAAAATCCACACAACCCAGCCTGCAGCTCTCCAGCTTAGAAGAAACAGAGGCTAAAGGTTTAATGGAATCTCCTGGCCAAAATAAATATTCTGTATTAATTCCTCAGCAGTGGGATGAATGAGAGGAGGAAGTGGCATATTACACTGCAATCTATTTAACTGGGACAGAGCCAAGCAAAACGTGTGACTGGAATGAATGCTCCAGCCAAGGTATCAAAGTAAGTCATTGTAAATCCTATCCCCCAGACACACATCAGGGCTCACAGCCCCCTGAGGGAGTTACTTCAGTTTCACACAGGCAATAAAATATCTAGAGGAAATCTTATCAGATGCTCTTGCCAGGCAGCAGGTGACTACAGCTCTGATGTTCTTGCTTCCTTCATTTTCATATAGTACCAATGATCATTGATTCCCTTATCAGTTCTGTCAGCAATTGCACTGTGTGACCTGTCAAGCACCAAGAAGGGAGTACTGCTTCTGTTCTGTTCCTTCAGCCTGGACTGAGCTTCCTCTCTGCAGCTGTAGCCCAAAAGTGAAGATCAGCTCCTCCTCCTGCTCTTTCACATCCCTGACTTTGCCAGGAAAGCTGTGGGTGCCCTGAGGAGCCACCCTGGCTGTCAGCTCAGCTGGGGGAACCATGGGGTTCAAGGCTATACAGCCAGAGAGGGGGACAAAGCCAGAGCTCACAGTCCCCAGCAGGCTGCTGCAGCCCCAGCTGACTCTGCAGGGCAGGCAATCCCCAGGGAAATAACCCCACACCCCACAGCCAGAGGAGAGCACAGAGCCTGTGGAGGGAGAGGCTGGCAGGGATCCCATCAGCAGAAGCAGCAATTTCCACCAATTCCCCTCATGTCACTACCACTGGTGCTGAGCAGTGCCACACACCAGCACCAGTGGATTTGCAGCTGCTCCTGGGAACAGCCTGCTGGGTGCCTCTGTATTGAATCAGTACCCTGAGGCAGCAGCTGCACAGGAGACAAATGAATCCATCTCCTGACAGGGCAGGAGCAAACTCAGTACCCTCCCACTGCCCACAGCAGCAGGGATAAACACCTCCCTGGGCCTGGCATCCTGGCTCTCCATTGAATTCTCCCCTTCAGCTCTTGCTTTCACTCATTTACAAACACATGGACCCAGCAGAACTCCACATCTGTCCCTGTGCACAGGTTTTTATTCCTGTGAGGTCAAAGGTGTGTTGGGATTTCATCTTTTGTGGGAAGACAGAACAGTAGGGATGGACCTCACCTGTGCACCAAGCACACCTTTCCCTGCTGTACCCCTGCCCTCTGGAAGCCACTTATGGATCACATCTCCACAGATCCAAGCAGAACTACAGCACTGGAGGGCCTGCCAAGCCCATGTCACACAGGTTTGACAACAGGCAATTAAGTCTCAGGACATACATTTGTTGTGGGGAACAACAAGGATGTGAGGGGCACTGCAAACATTGAGACCTCTGCACCTGCCAGAGGCAAAATAGCCCCAGAGGCAATACACTGACTGCTATAATCCGCATTTCTTTAAATGTGCCTCAAACCATGTGTTTAACTTAATTAGATGTAGGGTAAAAATAATCCCACTTCCCCCCCAGACAGATTAGGCACATGGCAGTTTTCCATCAAGGCTCTCAGTTAACACACTGATAGCAAGACTGGCAACACTGATATTATCTTGGCAGTATTTTAAAGCCTGGCTTGGAATAAGATCTACGGGCCTCCGTGGTTAAGAAAAAGCCACCCTTCCTTCAGTTACAGAGAGGAGTTCCTGTCTGTGAGTTACAAAAAGCTGTGGGAGGAGCTGGGCAGTGCCTCAGCTGGTTCCAGTAGGCAGCCTCCATCTCTGGCCAGTCCCAAGCCATCCAGGGGCCTCCCCAGGGCACATTCCTGCTGCTCTCCAGGCTCAAACACACCAAGGTTGTACCCAGACCTTGGCTCCTGCAACAGGGGAGTTCTTACCTCCGTGTGGAATTTGTTGTCACACAAATACAACGATGTATTGATTGGTTTGAAAGGTTCAAAGTCAATGTTGACTTTCTTCTCTTTTCCTTCTTCTGTCACAATTGTTCCACAGTAAACAACCAGACCATTTGGAGGTACTAAAAATGACACAATGCAGGTTTAGATCACTAAGGAATGTGGCAAGCTGAACCCATCAAAAATTGACTGCCAGCCCTCAAAACTTGTAGCAGAGTTGAAATTCAAGTTCCTAAAGTTTTAGCTTTCCCTTTTCCCCACCTCATTCCCTCCCAGGTCTCTGCAATGGCAAACAAATTCATTTAGTGCACCTGTAGTAGACATGCACCTGCCTGCTAAACCCATGAGCTTGCAGGCTCACAGCACCCAGAGAAAGGATGAGCAGCCCCTGAAGCTTTGCTGGTCCCCACACAGGGATTTACAGAGTGACCATTCCAGGGAAAGCCATGGGCTGGTGCAAAGGCAGTAACAATGAACTCTTCCAGGGCTCATTTGAGATGGCCTGGGTCTGCTCCCCCCAAAATGATGGCAGCTGCTCATGCCATGCATGAGGCACACAGAAATTTCTGCTTGATAGAAAATCACCACTTTAATGCAAATGAACTGTTGCAGAATATCCAGCTCTTAAATCTGGCCAAGCTTAGCAGAGTCAGCAGTAAGAACAGAATCATGAGCCCATTCTTTAAAGACAAGGACCTTACTATTCTAGTCCCAAAGTCCACCCCTGAAGTAGCCATCCAAGGGCAACATACCTGGAATATCAGTGCAAAACAGCAGCACAGGCCAACAGATTTGATTAGCAGAAAACTGCATAGTGCAGGAACTTAAGGCTGCTTCCAAGAAAGGGAAGTGTGCCAGCATCCATACAAGCTAGAAGTTACCTTTGTTATAGAGTTTCAGTCTTTGCTGTACAGATGTAATGGCTCCCAGTACTGAAAGGCGATTCACTCTGGACTTTATGTTGGAGGCAGTGCCAAACTCGTCTGCTAACATTTTTGCCACTCGTGAGATCTGATCTTTGGGGGGAATGATCAACGAGATCATGCTGGTACCATTGCTGGGGAGGGAAAAAAAGGGGTGTCAGCAGGCAGCAAAGCACAAGCATCCTCACACCACATTCCATGACAACAGCTCTCTCCTCCCTCCCTCCCCCAAGGACGCTTCTTCAGTTACTGGTGTAATTCCCCTTCTCCTGGAGGGAAAGGCACTGGGAAAGGCACTGGGAAAGGCAGCACTTCTTCAGTGCTCAGGCTCTACCAAGCAAGTCCTCCAGAAGCTGCTTGTATAATCTGGAGTACTACTCTGGGAAGAAAGAACACATGTACAGACCAAGGGCTGCACAGAGCAATGTACAGACCAAGGGCTGTGAGCCAAAGACATGGAAGCAGCTCCCAGCAGAGATTATTTAAAACAATGCAGCACATACTTTCAGGACATCTTAAAGCCCATTGCATTTGTCCTCAGACAGCTGGAGCACTAAGCAGCCCAAGTGCTGTCTTAACACGTTGTTTTCCTCAGATTAATACAGAAAACTGAACTGGAAGGATCCCTTTGTCACAGTGAGTCTTTTCTGCTTTCCCACTATCACTCTTCTCCCCAGAGCAGCTCATCAGCTCTGGCAGCTGCTTAAACTAAACTCTGCTAAGCTTCACCAGCACCAACCCGAGGCACAGCGTCAGGAGATAAGACCCCACAAATCACAGAATAGGCTTAAATTAAAGGAAACTAAGTTTGATGTTCATTTTTCCTAGGGCTGTGGGGTGGGTCCTGCAGAAATCTTAATCCCCAAAGCTGCCTCATGGTCCAAATCCACCCAAAGCCAAAAGGAAAATTGGGGAAGTTCCCATCTGCCTTCCAGCAGGCACCTCCCATTCGCCATTGAAGCATCCCAGATGTCTGAAGTGCTGCCTCTGCACTCTCTCAGACTTAACCCAGACCTCATGCTTCCCATTAGAATAATGGCATAAAAATCAAATCTCTCAGCGTATCCTCCAGCCCTCTCAAGGGCAAACCAGCTAAGCTCTGTGAAAAAGTCTCTTCTCAGGATCCTGAGTCAGAGAGCCAACAAAGTGCTTTTCAGACATCAAATCCCAGGGTTTTGCTCTTTGGCATTTCTTATGGGAGGAGGGGTTTTACCCCAGCCCCTGCTTGCTGCTGTTTCAGGCTGTCAGCCACCAGTGTCCTGCTGAAGTATTTGGGCTACAGAGGCAGCAGGGAAGTACTTTAAAAAGCCTCGCTTCATTAGCCTCTTTACCCAAGTTGCACAGCCCTCTCCCAAAGATCCTCAATCCAGGCCAAGTTGAAACAGAGGCTGGTAGGTCAAATAAGTCCCTGACCTTAAAGACAACTAATTGGTTTTAATATCTGACCTCCCCATCCACACCAATCAAAGTCCCAAAGCCACATTCACCCATGTCATTCCCAGGAGGAGCTCTGAGCCACGCTGGCAGCTCTCAGGCTTCTAGGTCACCCCAGCCAAGAATACTCCACATCCCACTCAATTAAAGCACTCACCCACCCCCAGTGAATGGCACCAGCCTTAAGGGAGAGATAATGGCTATCACTCCCAGCAGGCTCCTTTGAGCAAGAGGCTGATCAGAATGAAAGCAACTCTACCTCACTTTTCTGAAAGCAGCACTCCTGAGTTATCTCCTCCTCTGAAAGGAAAAAGTCTCAAGACTTCCCAGAGATTAGAAAGCTCTGTCCATCACACCTAGCTTCCTGCATCCCCTAAAGGCATCCCAGTGTGGCAGGTGGGAGTGGGACTGTTATGCCCCTTGGGCACTCCATGGCTCTCCTGCTAGCAAGAGATTTCACACAGTTTTTCCTGAATTGAGGACAGAGGAGAAAGAGCAGGGAGTGAGTCCTTGTCACAAACTGCCTAGAAAAGCCCAATTCCCACACTACAAACTCCTTACAGGAATTTGCAGAGAGCAAGAAAGTCCCCTGAGCCCCCTTTTCTCCAAGCTGAGCCCCTCCCAGCTCCCTCAGCTGCTCCTCATAGGGCTGGCTATCCAGACACTTCCCCAGCCTTGTGCACAGCAAGGAAGGAAGGCTGGGTGTGCACTCTCAAGAGCAATTCTTCAGTAAAATGTGATTTGAAAAGCTCCCTTCAGTTTACAGTTGCAAGTCAGCCCTCAGATGGCAGCCCCTGGGCCTTGTGCTGTGTTCCACTGCCCCACAAACACTGTGCCAGCACTGAGCACCCACTGGGGTTTATTTATCCTACACAGCACCTCATCCATCAGGCAGGGTCTCAGCACTGCTCTTTAGGAACACCCCCACCCCAGGTAACACAGTGGCCTTCACAAGCCCTGGTAATTTATTACTTCAAACAACCAAATGAACAGGGTCTCTCAGAGGATGCACTCTCCCTCATTTAAATCTCCAACTAATTCAGCACAGCACTGTGCCAATCCTTCAGCAAATTCCAGTCTGGATTTCTATCCAAAAGCACCTTCCACTACCAACATTAAGTGCACTTCTTCGGTTTGGCATGCTGCACCCCTATTTACACAGGCAGAGCTATTTCAGGCTCTAACCAATTCCTGCAGAATCCAGCAAAGCAGCTGGCGTGCAGCTTGCCACAGGAGCACCTCATGGAACCTCCAGGCTGCTGGAAGCCTCGAGCACAAGGAGCCAAGCCAGCTTGTCACCATGTCCCCAGGCACTCAGCATCCCAAGGGGTCACTAAAAAACCAACACCAACAAGACACCAGCTGAAGCAGATGGGCACCAGCACTCAGGGTGGCTGCAGAACTCCCTCACACGCTGCCAACACCTCGTTATCTGACCATGGAAGAGCAGCTTTCCTCTCTCAAAACAAACTTGTACCTCTGTGTGACCCTAATGCAGCATGGCAGGGTCTGAAAAACCTGTAGTGCATCTGCTAAGTTCATCCCAAGGAGGCAAAAAGCAGCAAAGTGTTTCTAAAAAAGCTGCTGCTTAAAAACACTCAGAAAAAAAATAGGTTATTCTGCAGATTAAGACAATTTCCAAGTCTCCTTTGGGTCTTTGCAGCCTCAACAAGATAAAAGGTATTTCTGCAAATCCTACCCCGTCCCCTCCAGAGCTGAGGGTTCCAGAGTACACTTACCTGGGAATGAGGTAAGGGATTTNTAGGTTATTCTGCAGATTAAGACAATTTCCAAGTCTCCTTTGGGTCTTTGCAGCCTCAACAAGATAAAAGGTATTTCTGCAAATCCTACCCCGTCCCCTCCAGAGCTGAGGGTTCCAGAGTACACTTACCTGGGAATGAGGTAAGGGATTTCCCCATAACCATCCTAAGGCCTCCCAAAAGGGGGCACACCCAAGTGATCTATGGCGATTGGGGCACTGCTCACACTGGCAGCTCGGGGTCAAATGTGCCAGGAGCTGGCTCTGCCCTGCATCACCCATAGCACCCCATTCCAAACTGTATCCAGATTTCACAGTGCTGCTAAGGTCTCCCCCAGTTCAGCACACTCAAGTTCCATCAGAGCAGCTGGGAGCTGATGCTTTCAGCCTGAGCTGAGCCAGGGGCTGGCAGAGCTCCAGCCAGTTGCTGTCCCTGTTCTGGCCAAAGAGCTGCCAGTGCCATCCAAGGCCGGGGTGCTCCCAGATATTTGCTCTGGAGGGAAGCAGCACCCTGGCCCACAGGCCAGCACAACCAGTGCCACTGCTCAGGGACTGGGGCAGAGGAAACCACCAGCAGCACGAGGGGCAGCAGCCCACACACTCCAAAGAACCAAAGGGGCACTTTAGTGCCAGCTCTGGAGAGGGAGAAGGCCTGCCCTGCCTGCACTGCAGGCACTGCTCACAGTGCCAGCCCTGCCAGGAACAGGCAATTAGCTCAGATTTGCCACCATCTGCCATAAGCATCATCAGGTATCTCTAGGAAAGAAGATGAGGATCAAGGCTCCAACTTTCCCACACCACAGCAGGTAGACTCTAGCTTTCTCCTACAGCTTGCTAGAGGGCTGTTTGAGGGGAGAGGCGAAGCAAAAATAAGCACATTTCACTCTCTGGAGACAGTAAGTTCTTCACAAGAGTCAGTGTTTACGGATAACACAGCCTTTCTATTATTAAAACCCCAATATTACGAGAGTTGGAACTTCAGACAACTGCGTCACCAAACAGCTTTGCCAGACACAGTGAGACCTCAGAGCAACAGCTGACAAGTGATGACAGTGAGTGGCAGTGTGGGCAGTGCTGAATCACCACTAACCCTGTCCCGACAGGGGAGAGCCGTGCCACTCTTCCTCAGGCAGCTGCTCTGGCACCCCAGCAGCTCCCTTCCCTGCAAGGAAAGGAGGGACCACCCAAGAGCCCTGTGCAGCCCAGGAGAAATGCTGGGTCCCTTCCAGGAGCAGGGATGGCCCAGAGGATGCTGTCCCCAGCCCATGCCACGCTCGGTACCAGGAGTGGGGCCCTCCATGGACGTGTTCTGCGCCCCAGCACGAGAGAGGCACCAGAGCAGGAGCTGAGAGCACAAAGCATGCACTGCACCCATCTGGGACAGGCTGCCACGTGCACCTCGTGGCTGCTTTCCATGGCAGCTGCCAGAGGAGCCTCCTGCTCTGGGTGGCCATCTCCATCTGCAGCACTTTGTCAACACGTTTCTCCTCTCCTGCCATCAGAAGAACAGCTGAGCATATCCTCAGACCTTCAGCTTTCAGATAATGCTAGAGAAAGTGATGCAGTGGTTTTCCAAAAGGCTCCTACCACCATACACAGCCTTGTGCCAGTGAAATGGTGCCTGCGCTGCCACACCCCACACCCCAATGCGGCTCCTCTCCACCTGGCAGAAAACCACCAGCACTCCGAGGAGCAGTCAACCTGTCTCCTGCAATTTGGGCTATGAGCTGGCACGGGAGAGCATTAATTTCACAGCCTGCTGTATAAATAGCAGTGTCTGGCCTGCCCTGTGGTATCAGAGGAGACCTGACAAACAGCAGCTGAGCCATAGCTGTTCCACACTGAAACATCTCACACTAACAGCACACTGTGGAACGTGGGATGCAGGGGCAAGGAAGGGCAGTCATCCCCTAGGACTCAATATGGGCTCATTCTTACAGGGCACAGCTTCTTGGGCATCCTGCTCTCCCCAGGAAGCTGTGTGTGACTGCCAGAGACTGGCAGGAGCACAGAGCCAACAGCTCCCAGATAATCTGATCCTAACCACATTCCACATCGGTGAAGCTTTCTATGAAACAGCTGTTGCCACACACTGCTCCAAGCCATGTTACCTTCCCGAGGTAACCTCTGCTGCTCTCCATCCAGCACTGTGGATTACTGGGCAGGCAGAACATATCCCAGGGAGCCTGCATAGCCAAGGCTACTCAAGTTATGTGATGGCTAAAGCAGTTCCATGCACAGCAGCCAGCTGCAAAGGCAGATGCCAGCAATATCTCTAAAATCCAAGGCAGAACTCCATCAAGCACACCCCATAAGTCCAAAAGAGCTTCTGAACCAACATCCACAATGTTGCAGGCACGTGGTACTTCAGCAAAGGACTAAGGTCAGGGCACAGCCCACAAAATCAGTGATATGAGGAAAGAACAGTTGAGGGTTTTTGATGCTGTACCTGAGCAGAGATATTGAGTGGAGAGCTATAAAAAAGAAGTGTCATTTGGTACAGGTAAGTACAAAATTGCTGCTTTGGGTTCCCTTACAACACCCAGGCCATCAGACACTCCCCACTCATCCTGCCCTGTGTGCAAGAGTACTGACCTTGCCAGAGGGAAGTTCGACACACGCTCCTGCAACTTATGAATTATGGCTGTGAAACAAACAGGTCACAGCTGTGCCCTTTGAAGATTTAATGTCTTTTAATAAGACAAAGCCTTCATCAAACAGGAAGTGGCTCAAGTCCACTTGAGATGCCAAGTCTAGAGAGACAACAGCAGATGCAAGAGCTGCACAACTTTCCCTGGAAAACCTGCTAAGAAAGAGCAGGGAATCTCAAGAGTCCAGGATCCCTCAGTGCTTCAGAAGCCACATCACCTGGAAGCCAAAGGCTGCACAGCCTGTGAGAATATCAGTTGAATCTCTGCAATAAACCCAGGCAACACACCTCAACCTAACCGCTGCTTGGAGGCATCAGTGTTTTGTGATGCCTCCACCAGCAGCAGATGAACTGCCCCTCTCTGGTCAGCCCATGGGAACACAGCTCGAGCAGGATACAAACACTCACAGACACCCAGCCAGAGCACACAGCACTGAGGAGCTGCACGGGACCCATCACAACTCCTCTGAGGTTTCCTGTGGAGCCGAGCCAAAAGCCAGGCAGAACTTTGTACAGCACAATTTCAGCAAGAACCTCACAGTCCCCTAGAGGAATCCTGCATTTCATCCTGGCATGCAGCAGAGCTCTGGATCATCTCCCAACAGAAGACACCAGTACAAGTCATTCCTCAAAGGCTTCCACGTGATCCAAAGAAGGGTTTGAAGGTATGGAAGGGACCAGTTCCCAAGCAAAAGCAAGGCAGAGTCCACCTCTCTGGATCCACTGACACCTCAGAAGCACAGAAAAAGGACAAGATGGGGGCAGGGTGGTTATGAGGAGAGGATTTGCAGAGTCAGGAGACCAAGTAATTCCTTCTTCAGGAATCCTTTTCAGCATGAGCATTAATTGGAGAAATGAGGCCTGCCCTCCCCTGAACTGAAGAAACACCTCAGACACCGAATTCCTCCACCAGTCTCCGAATGGCACCTCTCCCCTGAACAAAGGAAAACCACTTAACTGCACAGCATGAGACCGTGAAGCTATTCCACCATGGCTCACACAATGCCAGGCTCTCCTGCTGTAACCCTGCTCCCAAGCCCTCGGCAGGAATCTTGTACATCATTCCCCCCTAATGCTGGCAGACAGGACAGAAAAAGCCCTTCATGTAACCAGAACCAGCTTGAAGGCACACACTCACACCATCCTGGAAAGGTATCCTGCCCTCCTACACTCACCCACTGACCTTCTCAGAGAGGAAAGGCCTCTAGATGCCAACCAAGTTCCGAGTGCCAGCCAGGCAGAGAAGCACCCAGCCAGAACCCATCCTGGAAAACACAAGTGAGCCTCATTTCCTCAGTGCACCCCTGGCTCCAGCAGCCAGGGAAAGCTTCCCACAGGGAGGCAGCAAATGGCTGCTTCAGCAAAGGAGCAGAGACAAGCCTGGCTGGAGCCTCAGCAAGGGTCAGGCGAGGCAGTGCTTCCCCCTGAGCAGCCTCCGGCTGCCTGCCAGGACTTGCCTCCTGAGCTCAGCTTCCCTCACTCCCAGGACACAGAGAAGGTGAGACAAGAATCAGGTCACGGACTCCTACTCCTCCACACAGCACAGTTTGGCAGCTCTCCTGTGTGTGAGGGCTGCACAGGCAGCAGGTGACACTGAGCCCTTAGTCCCTAGGCCACCACACACCACCTGCCCAGAGGGACACGTCAGCAGCTCCATCCCCACGCTGGGGCCGGCTCTGACACTGCTGCTCAGGCCACCACCAGCACCCCCACCCCGAATCAGATGTGCAGCTCCAGGAGCAGATCCTAACTTCATCCCAACCACTGAATCAGCACAAGGGCATCCTGCACAGCCCACGGGGAAGGTGAATCAATGCCTCTCCAAAATCCTTGGATCAAAGGCAACACACACCACAAAACATAATTGCATAGGCATGTTTTGAATAGGCCTTATTGGCTGCATCTGACCTCATGCAGAAAGCCCGGATGCCCAATTACTGGGAAGTGGAACAGACATTTCTGCACTTCAGAAATTTGTGACTCACTGAGACGATCAGTTTTGCCACAGCTCCCCTGTTCTCCCTCCTCTTTCTCCAATTATTAATGCTCCAAGTTTAAAAGACTTGTTGCATTATGCTAATGGGCCATTTGGGTACAAGATGTACACTGAGGGACTGAAACAAATCCAGATTTGCTTATTAAGATGCTAATGCCCCAGAGCTACATGGGAATAGATGGCTAACAGCGGGGGAAAGAAATCCAGTTGCCACAAAGCCAAAAAGCCTGTCCTCTTTTGAGGTGCTTGTTCCCATCTCCTACCACGTCATTCCTCAGGGGCTCATTCATTAGCTCGATGTGAATGATGATCTGTGCATGAATCACACCGCTCACTAATGATTCACACAGTTGTAAAAGAGCTACCAAGCTGCTGAACAGCCACAGGCTGTCAGACATTCACTGGATTTCTGATCTGGAGCCACTTTTCCAGCTCAGGTCCTCCTCAGCCACTTGCTGGTGAGCCCTCTCCAAACAGCACTTCCTAATTGTTGCTGTAATTCAAAAGGAACAGGTACAGCAAGCAGGTGAGAGCCCAGGAAATGTTTTACAGCAATTAGACTGAGGCAACCAGCGGGATGTCAACAACCCTTTGGACTTTCTCCCTGGCTCCAGCTGTCTTCCCACCTGGCTCAGCTTCCTCAGACCACCCACTCTCAGCACCACTGAAACACAAGAGACACTGCTTAGTCCTGAGAGGTCTGATCAGCCCTCCTGACAGGAAATCCACATTCAGCTTCTACCCCAGTGCTGTGGACACAGGCAGCCTGAAGAGATCCAACAGAGCAGGGAAATGGTGTGGAAGCAGCTGCTGTACATCCCACGTGGTTTCCTGCCACAGTGCCCTCAGCTCTCCCTTCTGCCCTGGACCATTTCTATTCGAGCCTCTTGCAAACAGTTTCTTCTTCTCCTCACACCACCAGAAGCAAAAGGCAACATTAATATTATAGCTTTCACCTCTCACAGAAACATGACCTCCTCTAAGAACTCCCCCTGCCACAGGTAGGATGAGAAAGCGCAACTCAGAGGAAGCAATCTGCCTTTGGTAAGAACCTAAACCACAACTCCTTCCCCAAACACTCCAAACTAATAGCACATCACCAAGTCTAAGCAGAACACTCACTGTCAGTAAAGCTCAATTCCTGCAGACCCTCCTCCAGCCCTCATCCCACCCATGTCTCAGATTTCCCACCGTGTGACAGACACCCCAGCTCAATTCCAGCTGGAGCAGGACTTTTCTTCAAGAGAGGTCCACTGCAGACTCCAGCTTGCAGGAGAGATCCTCAGGGCTATCCCAGGACTGGTACTAGCACAACATACCAGCACTGCAACCTAAATACCACAGCACGAGCTGGAAAGCCAAGGACCACCTTGCCATGGCTCTGCCCTTCCCAGATGGAGCAGCTCACCCAGGCATGGGGCAAGACCTCCACCATACTCCCCATGCTAAGGTGAAAGCTGCAGAAACAGCTCCTATTATCAACAGTTAAACTGTCCAAGAGCTCAGACCAGAGCACAGCCACAACGACAAACAGATCCTGATAAAGAAGGTAGGGAAAGAGATCTGCTGCCAGGCTGGGAGCAGGGGAGGGACCCTCTGGACCGACACATCTTTGGCAGTGCAGGAGACACCAGCCAGTGCTGACAGACCTCACTGAACGCTCCTCCTGGTGTATGACACCCCTTGAGCCAAGAGAGCTGCTCTGGTACCTGCATGGGCATGGTGCACTTAGGCAAGAGCACATCCTAAATCTGCTGTGCTGTGTCCTGTATGCAGCAGGAGAATCCACACTGGAGTTACATCAGCTATGCCACTGTCCCACAGCTATCCCAGCACAATTCCGCCTTCAGCACCACCAGCAGAACAATCCATCCACAGGCAGGGGCCGCAGAAGCTCTGCCTATTTCAGGAGGGGAAATACAGCTCACTGAGGCACCACCAGAGAACCCTGGCGCCACAGATTCCCTGGGTTTTGTTCACAATAAACTGGGAACAAGGCAAAGCTGTACAGGACATAGCTGTCAGTCCCCTGACTGCCCCCCAGCAGAGGTGCTGCTGCAGCTGTGCCCACTGTGGTGTTAAGTCCCAGCAAGGTGGGCCCTCAGGCCACTTCTGGAAAGGCCCGCCATCCCCACAGTGCAACAGGTCAAGACTACCTTGCTCCCCAGAATCACCAGGTTGTCCAAGTCCATCTCAGCCCTGCTCAGCTGCCTGGTCCCAGAGCAGCACCAACCCAGCACATCCCAGAACAGAAGTGCAGCATCTTGTTCCACAAGGCTGGGAAACAGCAGCAGCTTGAGCTAATTCCAAGGCTGGGCTCTTCCATCAGGACCAGCAAGACTCCAGACAGACTACAAGAGAACCCATCTGCAAGTGATGCTTTCTGCAACACAAGCTGGGAAAATCTTCTCTGTCTAAGCAACAGGTGAGCTTGTCCACCCTCAAGAAGAACTAGGTTTCATTTTCCAGGAGCTCAAGCAGAACTATGTCTCTCTTTGCAGGAATTCCCACATATTTTCAGGCCTCTGTCCTTCCTGGTGACTTTGTTTCTCTCACTTTTTGTTTCTCCCATAGAGTAGATGGAACTCTTAACATGGCAGAATCCAAACCCAGGCAGGACCTGCAACACTTTGCTTTCCCAAGGCTCTGGAGACACCAAGCCACCCCCTTCTCTTGCCATTTCTCCCGCCTCCAGCTTTGAAACATTTCTTCCAGTTACAACCAGAATAAGTTACTTGTTCAGAGTTCCTTTCTGCATTTGCCCTGTTTGACCCACCTTCCAAAGCACTTAATTTGGAAAAACGTTCTTACACACACCAGCCTCAGCTGTGTTTGCAGACAGTGCCTCCAGAAGACACCTCGATCCTCACCTCCTCTTTTCCTGTTTCAGTAAAATAACCAACAAGGGCTCCTGCTCCCAAATGAGCAAGCTCAGGGCAGGGGAGATGTCTCCAGAGAGCAGGTTCCTGAAGGTTCTCCCATTGTAAAGGAGCTCCACACACTGCCCCAGCTGCACTTTCACCCAGGCTCTGGAAGCACACCTGGCCACAGAGGTGTCAGTACTACTTCCAAGCAGAGCTGTTTGCAGAAGAAAGTGTTTCTAAGATCTGGAGAAGTTTCCAACCATGACTCCAATGTGACATCTCAGGTTCTCTACCAGCAAAGAGACCGCTTGTTGCTGCTGATACTTGATTTTGCCAAGCATTTACAGCTTAGATTAGCAGAAAACCCTGCCCATAGCCCAGCTAACTATTCAGAACTGCAGAGACCAAAGGAACAAAGAGGGATTGTCAGTTTAGCCCTGACACTGGAAAACTGCATGAAGCAACGGCAGAAAAGCCCCAAGAGAGAGGATAAAGGAAAAACGAGTGGCTAATGCTGCTTCTGCTTGGGCTGCTGCAGCTCCACGGAGGGACATAGCTGCAGCTTCTGGGGGGGCCCAGCGTTTCCCCAAATATGTTCTACAAAACTGAACTGTGGACTGAAAGCAGAATTAATCCCTCAGCACAGGGGAAGCAGAGATATCTGATGAAAGTCTGAGCACTCCAAGCTCTCAGAGATGAATGACAAGGTTAAACTTCTGACAAGGCCACAACTGGCTCATCAGCAGCCTTTTCTAGTCCCATCTTCTGGCCACAAAGGTTAATTGCCTGCAGTGCTGAACTGGCTCCTGTGCTCCTCCTCACACCCCGTGCAGAGCCCAGCTACCTCCTTCACCTCACCAAACCAGAAACACCAACTCAGCCACTCTGGACAGGATCACACAGTTTGCAGCTCAACTTCGGAAGAGCTGGGAGGAGATATCTTCTGGTTTAGGAAGCAAGACACAGATAAAAGTTCCTGCTAGTCCCTGTCAGCAGAGACAGGGCTTTGAGGTGGGGTCAGAGTGTTAAAAATTATTTTTCACTGTTTTGAATTGTCAGACTCTTTCTACAGACATCAGTGAGAAAGCCAGCTTTCCTTGGCAGGGCTGGGAAAATAACACAAGGCATTCCTAATAGGATGTTACCTGCAGGTTTGAGAGGCAGGCCTATCCTGCTGACCTCCAGCTGATCAGCTTCTGGGAAAGCTGAGGTTTTGATCTTTCCCCTGGGTGCTCTGCCCAAGCACTGCCCCGTTCCTCACCAATCCCATAGAAGCATTTCCTTGCTCTCCTGCCCACTGGACTTTTGTTACCACCCTGCAGACTCCACTGAGATTTTACCAGAAGAGCTGGATAAGAGCAGAGGTGCCCCAGCCACCACATGCCAAGGGATTGTCTAACTCCAGCTTCCTCCATTTCCTGTCCCTTTGATCCCCTGCAGGAACAGCCAGCACATGAAACTGGGACAATGCTGCTGGGTCACTAATGGAGTACATGAGTAAGGCAAGGTGGAGATGCCAGCGGAGCCCTGGCCCTCCACACCACGCTGTTGGGAGGCTGTGCCCCCTAACCCACCCCAGAACAGGTCTTCCTACTCCCCAGGAAGAGGAAGTGCCTCTCCTAAAGGCCAGAAAAGCCTGTTCGACTGCCCTACACCTCCTGTGCTGGGGAGCCTGAACCTGCTGGGGGCTGAAGCTGCAGCACCTCTCCTCCTCACTGGATCCAAACCAGCATCATTTTGGCCAAGATTCTCTGGAAGACACTGACCCAGCATCACCGTGCTCAGAGAAGACTTGCTGGCACCAGCATCACCTTCCTCCGGTGCTGGTTTAGCAGCTGGCACAGATTAAATTAAGGGACAGCAGTATCACCACACCCAGGAGATGTGCTGGATGCAGGGGAACAGCTAAACCCAGACCTCACTGTGCCTGTGGCATCCCTGCCGTGACACAGAGCTGTCCCAGGGATCACTGATGGGGAAGACAGGGGGGACACCTGGGCTGTGGCCCCAGAAAGCCAATGCCCCCAAGAGCCACCTTGCCCTTCAGCCTCCCCTCTCCCAGGAGCGTTCCAACACCTGCTGGAACCTTCTCCGCAACACCCACCTATCCCAAACAACATGAGAGCTGACAGGCACAGCTCGAATCAGGGACAGACAAAACTCCAACTCTGCATTCCCAAAACACAGCCAGGCTCCCTCAGTGCTCTTGCACAAAGCTGTGTCACAAGCTCCAACGGATCCCTGGAGCTTCCCAAGCTCTTTAGGCTTCCTGGGACCCCTGTGAGCGCAACCCGTGCTGCCCACACCACACACAGGCACAGCCCAGTGATCAGCTAGGGCAGCCAAAGTCCACTGTGCTGCAGGGAAGGGCAGCCCTGGCTCCCCACTCCCTTCTCCCACCCCACCATCCCTGCACAGCTGCATCATAAATCAGAACAAAATATATTTAGGGAGACCCGTGGTTCAGGTTCCCCTCATGCTTGGGTTGGTTTCCCGCTGAACGACTCCACGGGCTGATTCTAAACACAGAACAAGCAGCAGCACTGAGGACATGGCAAGACAGCAGCTCGGGCTCTGCCAGCTGGCCCCAAGCTTTTAGAGGGCCATAGAACAATGCCAGTGCTGCCTCAGCTACAGCAAAACCTGTTCAGGTGAGCCTGTGGAAACTGGAGCCACAAGGGTGGCAAAGAAGTGACCCTTCATTTTTATTTTATCAGGCTGTCTGCCGAGACACTTTCTTTGCTGTTTTACAGCCCCAGAACCCTGAGGTCTCACAATTCCTCAGGTCCAAGAGGGTTCCCAATCGATGGAACCAACCACTGCCAAGCTGCCCTCTCAAACAGCCACCTCTTGCATGTAGCAGGCTTCAGGAACAGACATTCTGCTGTGGTAAAAAAAAATTAAAGTGCGAGGATTAAAGCAGGATTAGAGACTTCAAATTTCCCACTGTCCAAACTTTGGAAATGCTTGCTTTCAGGGAAATGGAACGAAACACCTTCGCTGGGAGGGGAAGGGGTGAGAAAGATCAAATAACTGTCAGTATGGGAAAGCACTGAATAATTGCTGCCTCAGCCCCTGCCTCCCTGCCCTCATCCCGCCACCTTCCCCGGCCCAGGCGATCCCGTAGGAGAAGCCCAAGGCTGCTCGGCGGCCAGAGGAGCGTCTCCTCCGTCTGGAATCCGCCTTTCCCCGGTGCCAGCTGGCATGGGGCGGCCGGACGGGCCGGGAGCTGGGCGGGCACCGGGGCCACGCACCTGTGCCACCCCCGCCGGGGCCGGGGGGACCCGCCCTACCCGGGACTGGGTGCGGGAGCAGCTGCAGGGCCGCGCCGGGGCCGGCGGAGCCCAGGGCAGCCGCGACCCTTTTCCCTTTGCCCGTGCGGGAAGCGCGGTCACGCTTCCTCTGCACGGCCCTGCCCGCCCTCCCCGCCGAGCTCCGGTGCCGAGCGGCCGCCGGGCCCCACGCGGCCGCACAAAAGGGCCCGGGACAAGCAGGGGCGGCCGGGCCGGGGCTGCGCCTCCCG
>VZTR01024224.1:4033-28410 GCA_013400775.1 Chaetops frenatus
GAGGCTGGAGAGGGGCTTGGAGCACAAACCCTGTGAGGAACCACTGAGGGAGCTGGGGGTGTTCAGCCTGGAGAAAAGGAGACTCAGAGGGGACCTTACCACTCTCTACAACTCCCTGAAAGGTGGTTCTGGTCAGGTGGGGGTTGGTCTCTTTCTCAACGGAGTAACTGACAGAACCAGAGGACACAGTCTCAAGCTGCGCCAAGGGAAATTTAGGCTGGATATTAGGAAAAAGCTTTTCATAGAAAGAATAATAAAGTACTGGAATGGTCTGCCTGGGGAGGTGGTAGGGTCACCATCCCTGGATGTGTTTAAAGAAAGACTGGATGTGGCACTCGGTGCCATGGTCTAATTGAGGTGTTGAGGCATCAGTTGGACTCGATGATCTTAGAGGTCTCTTCCAGCCTGGTCTTTCTGTGATTTCTGTGTGGTAGGGAGTGGGTCAGACCTTGCTCTGGTCAGGTGCTGCCCTGCCCCCATACACCCCAGCTCCATAGACAGGCTTATTTTGATTCGGATGGATTGCCTCTGGATTTTTGTTTGTTGCTTTTCCTCTGTGTGCCTTCACCATCTAATAAGTATTAGAGCAAACCTTGCAAATGATTAATTAGGCGTTAATTGCATGGTGATAAAATATACCTTGATGAAACAGACATGAGAAAAGGCACCTGTTAGAAGGAAGCAGCAGTCACACAGAGCTCACGACACAGAGGCATACATGTTCCTGTATACAGGATCATACATTAGCCATCGCAGGGGAGGGCTGGACACTCCTCCAACACCAGGTGCTGCTCATCTGCAGCCTGGGCATGGCCCGGCAGGGTGCTTGCCAGAAGATTCTTTCAAGTATAACTTCAGCTGCCAGCCCTTGTACTGCTGCAGGTTCACTCCCAGACTTCACTCTTGCACGCCACAGTCCACCCTGTTTCTCACAGGCCTGGCAGGGCTGTGCCAGAGGGAAGGTGCCCATTGGCAGCCCTTTGTTCTGGTCCAGGATTATGGTCCCGTGCACTCTGAGCCATGGAGCTGGCACGGTGCAGCACCCACAGGTCTCCCACAAACAGCCCCTGGGCTTGAGCAGGTGATGCCCTTGAGAGGAAAGCTACTGTCTGTACCAACAATTTGATGAGTGAAGGCACGGGTGTTGACGTCTTTGAAATGGGTCTTAATGTCTCTAGTGACTTTGGGCAGCAGGTTTATTGCAGAGCCCAGACAGCTTGGCTCCTGAAACAAGACAAGCGGGTCTGCAGAAGGCTGGACTTGTGAACTTAGAATGACGGGCTCAAGGGGGGATATGTGGCAGGCGGTTCGGGAAGGCTGTACCTTCCCAGTGCCTCAGACAATGGGGAAAGGAAGAGGGCAACATGCCCGTGGGGAGTTCAGGATAAAAGGAGGCTGTGTCCTCCAAAACGTCCAGAGGGGAAACCCTGTGGGCGTACCCCCAGTGGGCTGTCTCCCTTTATTCGAATAAAGTTGCAGCCCTCCTCTGTCTCCTTTTTGGACACAAACCTCTGGCGTTTGTGGATTTTCCTGGCACCCTGAATGAGTATTTTCCCTATTAAGCACTAAATTAGGCATTTCTCACCAGTGGTAATAAACCTACTTGATCGTCACCCACGATAAATTGGGCAGCCTTCTGGCTGCGAGAAACCTCTTAATCCAATTTTTCTGCTCCCCCCCACCCCCGCCCCCCTCCCATTCTCGCCAGTAGGTTAATCTTCATCACGTTATTCTCGGGTCAATAGCACGTTATTTCCATCACTCGGGGTCTGAATACCCTCAACAGATGAACTGCAGAGGAGCCACAACCCACTGCCGATATGCCAGCACCCACCCATCCCGGGGAGGGCCCCCCCCGCCGCCCTCATCCCCTTCCCACTGCGGAGCAGCTGGGAGAGGCTGGGAGGCTAAAGAGACACCTTTCCACATGCCGAGATACCCTCCCTTGCTCCCTCCCAAGGAGAGCCGCCCTGAAGGGCCGCCGTGTCTTTCTTTCCCGGTGGCGGCTCCCGACGGCGCGCCCGGGCCTGTCCTCGCAGCAGCGCCTCGGCAAGCGGCCTTGGCGGTGATCGTGTCCCCCTCGCACCGCTCCTCCCTGGCAGCCCTCACCGAGGGGGTCTCCGCTCTGCCGGGAGGTTCCCAAGCCAGGGGACGCGGCTGCCGGCCGGGGCTGATGAAGCCGGTCCGTGTTCGGGTCAGGGCCGCGCTGAGCCGGGCTCTGTGGGGCTGCGGCTTCACGGGGACGGCCCGGGGACAGCGCGGCCCAGCTCCCGCTTCAAAACCCCGGCCCGCCCGCAGCCCCGTGCCCGCTCCTTAGCAGGGATTGCAGGGGGATCCCTCCCGGTGCCCCGTGCCCGTCCTGTGTCCGCCCCGTGCCCGCTCCGGAGCGGGGACTCCAGGGGGACCCTCCCGGTGCCCTGTGCCCGCTCCGGCACGGGGATTGCAGGGGGATCCCTCCCGCAGCCCCGTGCCCGCTCCGGATCGGGGACTCCAAGGGGATCCCTCCCGCAGCCCCGTGCCCGCTCCGGAGCGGGGACTCCAAGGGGATCCCTCCCGGTGCCCCGTGCCCGCTCCGGATCGGGGACTCCAAGGGGATCCCTCCCGGTGCCCCGTGCCCGCTCCGGAGCGGGGACTCCAAGGGGATCCCTCCCGGTGCCCCGTGCTGTTGCCGGGGGGATCCCGCTTGCAGCAGGCCGGGGCGCTGCCTGGGGCTATGGCCCCGGTACGAGCTGGAGTGTCGCGCAAGGCCCCATGGCCAGAGCTAAGAGGGGAGAACTGCGGAGAATCTTACGGCCCTGCAGGAGCTGGGGACGCCGGGGGGTGCGGGATCGCTCCTGGGTGCCGCCGGGTCGGGGCCGCAGCGCGCTGCCTTGGTCTCGTCGGTGGAAAGGTTACCCGGCGCCGTGGTCTGTTGGGCTCTTACAGGGTTCTCCTACCTGGAAACATCTCTATTAATCATTTCTACTGTAAAACAAAAAGATGTTCTCATGAGAACTCGCTGCACTCTCAGATAAAGGGAAGGCCATGCAGCTGGTGTAATCAGCTGTGCTGAGTGGGAGCTGACAACAGACTCCTCACTACGCTTCCTGGATAAATTCATCCTGAGGCCAAGGGGTGTGTGCAGGATGAAGGAAGACCAGGCTGTACCTGCACTGCAGCATGCACCTGAACCTGCCAGGCCAGGACAGCTGCTCTGTGCAGTGCCAGCTCCTAAATGTTCAGTGGCCTTCACCATTAGGCTGCTTAGAAATGCCTTTATAATATGCTTATGCATTCTATTGTCATTTCAGTGCACTCAAAAGCAGAATTTAGCCACTTTTAATGTATTCTTCAACAAGATATCCAGAGATTAGTATGTTTTCTTTATTTCTGCAATGATTACTACTAGGATTTTCTCTCTAGAAACATTTGTGTGCCAAGCATTGTAATTTTGACACAGCAGACTTGAAAATAAATTAATGTTTTGTTAAATACCAGCCAAATGAATGTTTTGTACTGTCATAATATTTTTATTAGTTGAAAGTACAGCAGTTAGCAAAAACATTCAGGAGTTTGCCAGTGAAAATATGTTGACTGGGTTCTGCTTTCATTTCTGTGAGTGCGAGTAAACATTATTACCATGGATCTGTGAGAAGTTTATTTTGTTATGGCTCTTACTGCAACATTAATCTTTAAGCTTGCCTTTGTTAGGTGAAAGCAGAAAAGATGTGAGCCTCTAAAGAGCACTTCATTCATGAACAGTTTTCATGAGTCTTCATGTCTGAGATGACCTGTGATTCTTTCTGGTGGTCTCTTTAGTTAATTCACAATCAGAAAGTGCTTCAACTAAAAACACTCTGAGGTTCAGAAATAAGAGAAATCAGTGTTGGCCTGTGTACTCCTAAGCATGCCATAGGAAGCCCCTCTAACTGTTTTTTCTAAAGCACCTGTATGTGAGTAGCTGACTGGGAGAAACACCATGCAAGATCTTGTACCATTTTGCAGGCCTGTTTTCTTGGAAGCAGACAATGTACTTATTTTTTAACCTCCTGGTGTGAAGGGGCTGCTAATCTGCATGGAGAATATTTTCCCTCATGAATAGTATGATTTGTTTTGAGATTGGTGTGTTTGCCAAATACAATATTAATGTAACACCCTATGTGGGGCTTGTGTTAGGGATAGCTTTAAAAAATGAAATCTTGACAGCTCCCCAATTCTTTAAGATTGTCTGGATGAAAGCAAATACTTAAACAAACTTAGAATTTAGAAACAGGAGAAATGACATATGAAAAATATAATTGGACCAACTGACTGCTATAATAAGTCAATATAGTTTCCCCAAAAATGGGGAATCCCATGAATAACATTTAAGGATTACCTGAGTCTTGTAGCCACTCTGTAACCCACCCGTTGTGAATTAGCCATGTGGAGAGCAAAATAATAGTTGGAATGGATATGTTGTTAGATATGGAGCAAGGCCTGTTTGCTCAGCCAGGATTCAGCCAGGGAAAAGAGCACAGAGGTTTTCAGTGTGCACATTCAGGTGGTACACAGCAAGAATGCAAGCCAAATGTATGCAATATAACAGTAACCTAATTTTTTCTATTCTTGGGTGTGATACCTTTTCATTCTCCTTCTCTAATTTGTGTGGTTAAAGCTTGCTTTTCATCTGAAACATCCTGAAATAGAGATGGCATCATTTATCATTGCCCTGGGAAGCATAGTGACAGTTCTATTCTGTTACCTCATTTCCAGACCACAGCTGTGTCACTTCCCATTAATTGTCACCGCCTATGACAGCCTGGATTAGTTCTGCCAGGGAAATTTACAGTATTAGGGGTCGTGACACTGCTCCCTTTCCGGGCACCCTCTTTCCTGGTCACCTGCACTGCCCCTGGACAGATGGTCATCAGTGAAGAGAAGCCTGGCTCTAGCTAGGTCAAGCACAGAGCCACCTCAGCAAATTATCTGCTTGCAATTCAGCTTTGGGAAGTGATAAGCTTTCAGGGTAGAAAATTTATTTTTCCCCATATATCTTTATTTTTATGTATGTGTTTTTCCCTCCCTCCCCTCCTCTCTAGCATCATTGTGATGGCCAGCATCACTCATCTGCTTATTTCCTGCTGTCCTGAGCACTTACAGACACTGCTCCCAGAACAATACTTTCTCTGAACTACTAATAAAAGAGTCTAAATTTTCTAAGGTGATAGCAATACTTTTCTGGCAGAGCAGGAGCATGTGAAGAGAGCAGTCTTGCCTGAGGGGGCTGTGGAAGCAGAGCTGCCCTCAGTGGGGGAACAAGCCTGGAGCTGGGGTGACCCTCATGGAAGTTGTACCCCTCCTATGGGTCCTGGGTACGGGGCTTATCAGCAGCCCCAAGTACTGCATGGGATGAGCCAGGTGCATCCAGGGAATCTCACCAGGAGGCACAACTCCAGGGAAGGCCACAGACCCACCAGGGACAGGGACATGCAAACCAAAGCCCAGCCAGAGCTTCCACAGGGCTCCCAGGCAGAGAGCGTGGGAGTTCCCAGGGGAGGGACCATCAGGGAATTCAAACCTGTTGGTGCCTGGCAGAAGTGTTTCTATCTGCATGTTTTTGTACACCTCCAGTTCTTTGCACCTCTTATCCATTTCCTGGTGCTCTGGTCATCCTCTTTGTGTAGCAGATTGCCTCTGGGCTGCCTCCTGGAGTTCCAGCTGAGATCAATCCCTGGTGCAGTGTGTTTTGTATGTATTTTGGGTGTATTTTGATGCAGGGGCATCAGTTGCCAAAAGTTGTTAGGAGCTGTCCTCGCAATGATTTTACTGCCTCTCCCTGCAAAGTTTCAACACACCATCAATGCAGGAGGGAACTGGTAATTTAGATATAGTCAGAGATGCCCCTTGTCCCTCTGCCTGTGGGCCAAGATTTTAATCATCTACACCCTGGAAGAAATAGCATGTAAGTTAATATTGTGGATAATTCTCAAGCAGGTGCTTCAAACATCTTGTGTCTGCAGATCATTTTTGGGTATCCATTCTGGCCAGCTGGGTCAAGCAATGTCCCTGTGTTGATGTGGCCAGGCAGCCCAGGGTATCCACAGATATATATAAAATGTTCACTGGTGATTTAGTCACGTACATGTAATTCTCCCCAGGGTGATTTTTCATCTAAGATAAAGATTGACCTTTAATTATTTTGAGGTTTTGTGCTGGTTCCTGACTTGCCATGGTAGCATTAGGTAAGGGGAAAAGCTTCTATCCATGCAGAGTCTTAACTGTGCTTTAGAAGAACAGCCTAAAACAACAAGCTTTTGTGTCTGTCTTTCCAAGCCTGTATGTTGGCAGTGGTTCTGACACTAATAACTTCTGATAGGTAAAACAAATAACACTTGGGCACATTTAGCTTAATAGTTCCCTTAATGTGGTCTTGTCACGGAGCTAAACCTGTTTGTTGATAAATGAAATGATCAGAACTGAGACAGAGATTTCTTCTGTGAACTGCTTTATTTTTCTATCATTTTTTCAGGGCTTATGATGAACAACTGTAGTGCTTATTATACATTAGGTTATTTGCTGCTTTTCTGTCACAGGTGCCTTGCCATTAAGAATTTCATTCAGTACATGATTTCTGTGTGGTGTTTTACAACTGTAAAATTTTGTTATTTTACATGGCTTCTCACTGCAACAGAGAACACCGTGATCTGTGGTGGTATCTGTGATGTATGACACCCTGGCATATATACAGATAATTCTATGCATGGATACTTATAAAGCTCTGACTGCTTTTCCATAAGTCAGAAGTTACATTCTAAACCAGGGGATTTAGGAGCAATGTGGCTATAAACTAAATTTACTTTAAACTGCATTTTCTTAACCAATTTTTTGTTGTTTGTTTTGTTCTGTATCATTAATTTTTATGGTGTGTTAAGGCCACTTTCATCTCAGGATCTCAAAATGCTTTACTTGTTTCACAGGTAAGCAAGTGATGGTTTGCTATGATTTGCAGTTCTGGAAATGGAGCTTGATCATCCTTGATCCTTCTGAGCAAGGAATGGAACCAAGATAACCTCCTGTTATTTGTCTCAGTGACTTTGTTTTCACTGTACAGAAGTGCTAAGCCTATCTCAATTTACTTTAACTGAGGACCTAATGAAATTAGTACCAAATACTACTGCCTATTTGCAGAGATCATAAGAATATTCTGTAATGACTGTAGTTTTCTTGCAGGATCTTTGTGGGCCACATTCCTCTTTCCTTCTGACAAATGTATTTTTGACAAATTTATTCTTTCCTTTGTAGGGTCACCACTTGCACTCTACAGAACAAAATTTTTTCTGGCATATGATCAAGTTTTGCATGGTTTGATGACTCTGCATGTTTTCCCATCAAACATATCTGTTTGCCAACATGTATCTCTGGATAAATACAATGCTTGCACCTGAAAAAGCAGCACTGGCTGAGGTGGAATTCAGACTAAACTGAACAAATGTTGCTAGGAAGGGGAAAGTGCTTCGACATTGCTAAGTAGATACATAGAAGTATCTTTTAAAATCCAAAACTTCTGTTATTTGTTCTTTCTACCTGGAAGTTGATGCTTCTCCCCTGACCTTGATTTCTTACAGCAATGACAGGTAAACTATTACATAATGGAGAAATATAATGGGATATGAGACTTCTGCAAGTGTCATGTGCAAGTCAAATCTCATTCTTGCAGAATAGAACAGCCCCAGAAGTAATCCCTTGTGGAAAAAAAATTGAATAAGAAGTATAATTACTGATGTTTTTACACATGCAGACCCAGAGTTTATTCAGTAGAAATGCTGATCAACAGAGCTTTGCAGCTAGAGATAAATACAGGTATAACCATAACTTTTTCAGAACAATGGGCTTAGAAAACCTAGTGGTTTAACTATCAGTTATTGGAAATATCTGCTGGCTTAATTATATGAATGGGCTGTAAAATCACTTGTGGCATTTTTGTCTTTAGCATAGACATCCCGTTAGAAAAATTTTGTACTCCCACACACAGAATGAAACAAACAGACAAGAAAACCCTACAAGATTTTAAGGCTCTTATTTAAAAAAAAACTATTTTAATGTCTGACAAATCATAATCCCAGCAGCACAAGACAGGCTGAAAGGAAAATTGCACTTAGCAACTTCATAAAAACATTTAGAATGATAGAATAGATTGGGTTATAAAGGACTTTAAAATTAATCTCTTTCCAAACCCCTGCCTGATCAGGGTCACCTTTCTGCTAGACCACAAATCTCAGAAGCCCCATCCAGCCTGGCCTTGGACACTTCCAGGGATGGGGCAGCCAGAGCTTCTGTGAGCCATTTGTGCCAGGGCCTCACCACCCTCACAGGGAAGAATTTCCTCCTAATATCTAATCTAAACATTCTGTTGTAGGAGTGCCTTACCAATTCCCATGTGAATTGCAGCAGAGGAGCAGGGATTGTAATTCTGACATGATGAGGACTGAGTACTGCCTGTCTTAAATCCTCTGACCAGTCTGATACACAGGAAAATGACAGCTGTTTCTCTGCTGTTTTTAAGAAGCCTGTTTTGAGATGTGGCATTTTAAGATGAGTTCTGCATAGGCTGATCTGTAAATAGTATTGAAGTGGAAGAAAGAATGCTACAAATTAAATGAATTTGTCATAAAGCTTTTCAATAACCAACATAGTAAAAAAATTTCCCTTTTCTGAGCAAGTATGGCCAGGATATATCTACCTATCAAAATGTTTTACACAAAGAAAAGCATATTTCTTGTCTTCTGGCCTCCTGCTTTCTGACTGCATAACTGTCCCTCTCTCTTTCTCTCTTTATGTCTTTTTCTCTTTCTCTCTTTATATCTTTTTCTCTTTCTCTTTCTCTTTCTCTTTCTCTTTCTCTTTCTCTCTCACTCTCTTTCTCCCTCCCTCTCTCCCTCTCTTTCTCTCTCTCTCTTTCTCCTTCCCTCTCTCTCTCTTTCTCTTTCTCTTCTGCAATGTTTTTTTTCATTTGTCCCTTTTGATGATTCATTTTCATGAAGATGCTATCATTTAACTCTTCTGGTGCATCAGAGGTTCAACTTGGTGGAAGTTTTTGGAACATGATTTTTTTTCTAATAGCAAGATGCTATCACAATCACTTTCTCCTTTGTCATATAATTTCTCTGAAAAGGTCAGCATGACCCTATCTTCTGGGCAGAATACAGAAAATTATAAATATGTTGGTATAGTTTTAAAATCAAAGTCAAACAAGACAGAAAAAACATGACCTTAACTATCACCTTGCTGGTATCTGAAAATGGGGGCTTATGTAAGTATGAATAATATGGACATTACCTTTTAGAAAACCTCTTTCAAGTTACAGCCAACTTTTGGACTTGTTTTATATCAGTTTTGGAAAATATTCTTCAGAAAATACAGTGCCTGTGAATTCACTGATGACAAAATGAAAGACTGAGACAGGAATGTAAGTCAGCACAGTTCTTCTGGCTGCAAGCCACTGTAATTTACAAAGTCAAGGAACAGACTTCTGCTTTAAAATGATCTGTAATTTTAATTTCTTTTCAATATATGATTTTAAAAAAATGCAAGGGTGTTAAATAGCACATCTTTTGCAACCTGATTTTGAGAGTGTTTACCTTTTAAAGGGTAGTACCCTTTAAAGTCACCACAAAAAAGCAGTGAGGAACTGGAAACTGTCCCTTGGTCTTTTCCCATTCACAAACAAGCCTTTCTCCTCAAAAGTATTTTGACAAATAAATATGCTATTTCATATACTCCAGTATTTCCCGTTGGACATTTGCTATGTTGACACAGCAAACAGTGTTCTTTTCAGTGTAGAGAATAATAAGAGAATTGTGTGGTTTAAAGCAAAAGCAAAACACTTGTTGACTCTGTTGGGCACCCTAAGGCCCTTGCTTAATAAACACATTTTTCAGAGGAAGAAGTACTCACATTTTACAAAAGTTACATCACATTATACTAATATGTTAAATACGGGTCAATTTGGAAATGTAGTTTACCACACCATACATTCACAGAAATATTTTTGAAATAGTTTGTGTTAGAAAATAAGCTGTATAGCCAGACATTACTGATAAATGAAGTACACTGATACTATTTCTGAACATCTGAAAAGTATTAGAAAAACCATATAAATCCAATGATTGCTTATTTTTGACTCTATGGATTGGAGAGTTGCAGTTCCAAGTGTATCTCTGGTGAGAAAAAGCTACTCAAAGGTAACTGAGGATCAAACATCATAATAAATAATAAATTATATTGTCATTATAATAATACATTCAATGCTGAAAATTTTCTTACTGTCCTGCAGCCCATTTGGCTGCCTAAATCCTGCTTCAAATCTCAGGCAGGAAAGAGCAAATATTGCAGAAAGTGACAGCAGACTGTCAGAATGACAGGTTGCAGGAGTGCTGATGCATCACATAGATTTTTCATTTTTTTTCAGGAGAGGAAGAGGAAGGGACACCTGCTAAAGTAGGAACAAGTCCAGAGGAGGCACCAAGATGATCAGAGGGTAAGAGCACCTCTCCTATGAGGAAAGGCGGAGAGAATTTGTATTGTTTTGCCTGGAGAAGGCTTTGGGGTGACCTGAATGCAGCCTTCCAGTATCTGAAGGGAACCCACAGGAAAGATGGAGAGAGACTCTTGACAAGGGCCTGGAGTGACAGGGCAAGGGGGAATGGCTTCACACTGACAGAGAGTGGATTTGGATTGGGTATTGGGAAGAAATTCTCCCCTGTGAGGGTGATGATGCCCTGGCACAGGCTGCCCAGAGAAGCTGTGGCTGCCGCAGCCCTGGCAGTGTCCAAGGCCAGGTTGGATGGGGCTCTGAGCAGCCTGGGATGGTGGAAGGTGTCCCTGCCCATGGCAGGGGGTTGGAACTGGATGATCTTTAAGGCCTCTTCCAAGCCAAAACATTCTATGATTCTATAAAGCAGAAATTATTATCAAGGAAGGGTTGAAGCAAAATGTCCTCATTTTTTTGTTGCTTTTAGCTTGTCTTCATGATCTCTTCTCATGGACTAGAAAAGTCCTCAGTCCTCACTTTTCGAGAAGTCTTGTAAAGCTCCTACTAACAGCATTCATGTAAAGACAAATCCATATTGGGCAAAATTCAGCTGGACCTGCTGCTGTTTAAGTGGGGTTAGTAAGAGGGCAGATATGTATTTTTTGTGGATGTTATCCATGTTGTTTTATTAACTTACAACTGGACAACAAAGGTGTTGAATCCTGACAAGCAAGGGCTGCAGGTGGTGACCCCATGTGGACCAGTCCATCCCTGAGCCCGTGACTGACTCCCATGTGCTGTGTCTGCAGGAGCAGCAAGGACAGTTCCAAACTGCCCTCCTGGCAGAAGGAAGGGGGCAAAGGAGTGTGGGGGTCCTTGTGCCCTGGTGGATGAACCACATGCATGCTAAGAACTAAAGTGTGCTTTACTCTCTGCTTTGTCATCTACCTGGAAGTTTTTTCCAGCCAGTGTGAAGGTGTCCCCGTCTTTCGCTTTCTAGCCTACAATAGTGCCCACATCTCAGATTTTCAAGGGAAAATGGTGGGTAACCAGGCTTCTCTGTCTCCATTTTTCACACTTTAGGGGCAACCTCAAGAAGAAAACATTTTTCCTGCTCTCCAAGTATTTAGCCTTTGTCTTCTCTATTTTCCAAAAGTTTAATTCTGTGGAAATGTTCTGCTGACTTGCAGGAGTCACCTACGTACACATATATGTGAGATCCCAGTTTCCGTCTCTGAAACTTGTTTCAAGCATTTTAAGCCTTCTTTCCTGACTCTGTTGCTTATAGAAGTCACCACTATACTCTGAGGAGATTTCTGGCACTAAGTAGAGGAAGGGACTCACATCCACAGTGAGAGGGAACATCAGCCCATAGGTGAGGTGTTTCCTCCTGGGCAATGTGTGTGCCTTCAGGCTGGGGCTTCCTTTATTTGCATTGAACAAGCACAAAAGAAATGCACCTCAGGGTTGTGACAATGGTATCTTGCTGCCCAACTTGTGGAGCTTTTGGCTGGTGCCTAGAGGGGATTGTAGGGTGGATATATCTCCAGGATGTATCTCCTAATACATCTCTGTTAGGAGCTCTCTGCGCACTTTGCCTTTCGCTGTGTGTGACCACCTCCTTTCAAGGGCAAACAAACTTGGCTGCCTTCCTGACTCACAGCTGCCTTTATTCCTAAGTTTTCTTTGAAAGAGAGATGAGCAGCTGGAACACTGAGCTTGGACGTTGCTGCTCTGCTGGAGAGAGGGGACCTGGGTGTGGGGGGAGTGAAGAGCTCTCCGGGCAGAGTGGGGCTGCAGCTCGTAGTCAGTCAGTTCTCAGCCATCTCTCAGGTGCAGCCTGAGCTGGAGCAAGGGTGAGTGTGGGTGGCCATCAATACCCCGTGGCTTGCCAGGGAGGAACTGGTGATGTGGAGGTGGAAGGGAGGAAGGGGTCAGTTTTGGTAACGGGGAGGTGATGAGGGCTCTCTAGATCCCTTCTGCCTTGCCATCAGAAGTGACTTTCATGTTCTTGTCATTCCACAGACTCAGAGCAATCATTCCCTGTCCAGTTAAGGACATTTCCTCATTTGTGCAAACTGATGCTGTTCTGTGCTTCACTAGAAAACTGGTATTTTTTCTTTCCTTTGGGGTATAACACTCTTACTTGTGTATGACTTCAGCTGTGTAATTGTATTCAGATGTGCAGCCAGTCTGGCCACTTCTGTCTTCTTTTGATTCCTTGGGCAGTAGCAGCTGATAGCTGCAGAATCCTATTCCAGGTGGCACTGATTTCTGTATTTCAAGTAACATATTTGTGCTCAGACAGCATTGCAGGGCAGCTGCCATGAGTGTCTAGGAGTGTTTGGGGGAAAGAAGTTGCAGGGACAGGAGAGCAGGGGTCACATCAGCAGGAGAAGGCTCTCTTATTTCTGTTTGCTGCACACTGGGCATAGATAACTGCAATGGGAGCATTCTGTGGCTGCAACAACAGCCTTTAATGCATTGAAAAGTAAAAACATTCTATAGAAAGTGGGGGGAAAGGACACAGGCTTAAAGAGTGTATAAGTGACTCACACAAGTAGATGCAATAGAAAGTTAAACAGAGAATGATAATGGGTGCTATTGGGTGATATATCCTTTGACAAAATATTCCTGCTTTATCTTATGCTTGTGCTTTTGGGCTTTTGGGACTGACATTGTATTTAAACGTTGCCTGATATGTTGTGTGTGTGACTTTGTTACTCAGTTTTGCTTTGAAAATTCTGAAGACTTATGTGGATTTCATGATCAAACTTGCTATTTTGCAAAGAAGACTTCCACAGTACTCTGACAGTCGTAGCAAAGCTGATAGTCATAGCAAAAATGCTGCCCAAAGAAAATGGCTTTATAAGCAGATTGTCACACCAGCATTGTAGTTTTTATGTCTACATCCTTGCCTGCTTACAGCCACAGTGAAATAGTTAATAGTGTTTATTTATGAGCAGTGTTCAATAGGTTTGAGAGTGAGAACACCATGGAAAACAATGAGGCAAGTACACAATTTCTTTAGGTTTTGTCTCCAGATTATCTTTTTCAGTTTGAAACACGAGGCATTTTTCAAACAAATATTTCAAAGAGAGATTGTGAGGCACAGAGTGGCACCCGGTGTGTAAAATAACAAGTTCACAGTCTGTGGCAACTCATTTGATGGATATTTTGATTCCAGGGATCAGATATTATGCAAACTTTGAGGGGAAAAAAGAGATTTTATGGGATATGGAAGCCACAAGAAAAGCTGATGCCACAGAGATTTATGCTAATTCTCTAGTTTTTTAATTCTGTATTAATACAACCCAACAAACCCAAAAATCTTACTTTGTGAGTCAATATGCATTACATGCAAATATCTGGATTAAAAAAATGTTCAGATCAGTTTTGATTAGAACTGCATTTCATATTATTAGAATGTGATGGATCCATTTGTACAAGGAGGAAGTTCACAGTTATGTTTAGTTTTCTCCTCTGAGCAATTTATAACCTCAGCATTAGTCACCTACCCAATCTCCAGTCCCTTTCAGGATATATAAATAAATAAAATGTAATACACAAGCAGTAAAATTTATGATCATTGTTTGATGTCACTCGTGTCTCTTGTAGTGCTGAATAGAGGGTAAAGAAAACAATATTTTAAAACATGCACAATCTTGATTTTTTCCACAGACATGTAGTAGCAGTAGGCTAAATCCTGCAGCCTTTACTCAAACTTGTTACCTAATATGATGATGAAATGAAGAAAATGAGATTTTTCACCTCTAGAATGAAACTAGTTCCTGTGTAGAAAACCTGCCCAAAGCATATGATCTTTGAGTCCTGAGAGTCAGACAAAAGTCTTATTTCTTGTGCTGGTGAGATCCTGAGATGCACTTTAGTCTCAAAAATGCAAAAGTTAGCTCTACCACCTATAGAGTTCCCTTTACCTTAGCTGTTCTCTATTTTCACTTACATCTCTGGGATGTTTTGCAGGCTGCTGCTTAGGTGCCTCCTGAGTTGCATCATGCTATCCTTCATTTTTTCCTACTTCACCTGCAAGGCCAACAACCACAATATGAATAAATTATGCTTCTTATCTCACTCTTCCCCATCTCCCAAACCAGTTAATAACATGTGTCCTGATTTAAAACTCTTTTCATATTCTTATATTTTTGGCACTCATTGTAGAGAATTTTGACAAAAAGAATTTGTCAAAAAGAGAAAAATAAATTTTGACATTAGTTCTGGAGACACTAGTATAAACAATAAAATGTTGGGTTATTCAGCTGAGGCCCAGCAGAAACTGGAGACGACAGTGTGTTTTCCCACAAATTAAAAGCAAAAATTCCTATTTATCTGAAGCTGCGGAATTTTGTCCTGTTCTGTATTTACCCATGTGCAGGCACACAGTGTGAATTCACAAGAGTGTGAATGAGGTGGCCTGAATGCCAAGACCCTTTTGCTGCTGCAGAACTCTCACAAATGTCAGGTTTGCTCTTATTGGTGATGCAAGTGGTCTGCAATAATACTGTTTTGGGGTTTTAAATTGACTCAGAAGTTATTTCCTAGTTACAAGTGTTTCTTATTCACCAGGTTTTGTAGAAAGAAGCATTTGGAAAATGCTCTCGGGCTCAGGGTGGGATTCTTGGAGCTGTCCTGTGCAGGTCCAGAAGCTGGACTTCAGTGATCCTTGTGGGTCCCTTCCAACCCAGAATATCCCATGATTCTGGGATTTGTACTGAAAGGCTTGATAGGGATCTTAACAGAATTGTTACGTTTCTGAAAAATCACATCAGAAATATATCTGCCCTCTAGTTTATGAAATGAATGATGAAATACCTACCTGAATATGTGGTAGAATGCTTTTGAAGGAGAGTACAGATTCATTGAAGTTGATAACTTTGATACAAGTCTGTGAAAGTCTCTGTGACTTTCGGCCAAAAATTTTTTTAAGCAACAAAAATGTATTCACCTTCTTTTTCAGTATTTTGTTTTTGACCTCAGCATTTGAAAACTCTTTTTTTACCATGTTGCCTGATGTGGTCTCTAGATGAATCCATACTGTTTCTGCACAGCTGCTTGAGTTGTACATTCAAGCCTGGCTGTCCTTGTGGCTGAGAGTGTGTTTGTGTGAAGCTGTGTCTGTCTGCAGATTTGGAAAACATTCTGTTATCTTTTCCCCTGGCTGCTTTTCCTGTCTGTTCTGTGCTGTTTTCAAAGCAATGTTTAATTCACTGATTTTTTTCCCTCCCTTCAAACTTTCCCAAAACAAGAATGGGAAAGAAAAAAAGGAGAAAAAGCCAGGCTGGAAAGTTAGAGTGCATTAAAAAGGAGGAGATTTGCCTGTTATAGGACTACCTGTCCAAGCAGCACTTCCTAGAGGCAGCCTGTAACCTCCAACAGTGTGGAGGAAGGCATTTGAATTCAGGTTCTCTTGTGTCGTGCTCTGCAGTGAGAGGGGAAACATCCCTCCTGGTGGGACTGATCTGTCTGGAAAAGCTATTGGGAAGTTCTGTAGCACTAGGATGGTCCATGGGCATATCTTTGCTGAGGATTCTGGGGTGCAAAATGATGATGAAATTAGGGAGGTGCCAGAAGATGACAGGTGGGCCCCTGTGCTTAGGTCAGCATCCCATAAGGGACAGAAAAATACTGTAAAATTACTGTGTAAGCTAGACTGAGGCCCGAACTCATGTGCACCTTTCTAGGGACACAGTGATGTCTTTTTTGCAGGATACTGTTCTGGAAAAGAACCCTGTCCTAACTACCTTCCAGAGTACAGCTTCCTCTCAGACATTAGGGCTGAGCCAGCTGAAAGTGCCATGGGTGAAGCTGTGCAGGGAGAGGTTTAGGTTGGATATTAGGAAAAGGCTCTTCACCCTGAGGGTGGCTGGGCACTAGAGGAGCCTCCACAGGGCAGTGGTCACAGCCCCAAGCCTGACAGAGCTCAGAGGGTGTTTGGACAATGCTTTCAGGCACATGGTGGGATTCTTGGGGCTTTTCACTGCAGAGCCAGGAGCAGGACTCTGATAAGTCTCGTGGCTCCCTGCCAACTCAGGATATTCTGTGATTCTTTGGTCCTTAGGGTGCAGTTGGTAGAAATCATTCTGCAGAGTCATTCATTCATCTCCAGTGCCAATTGTTTAATATAAAAAATGTGGGAAAAGTTGGGGTTTAAATTACTTTTGTTCCCAGCTGTGAGTGGTGATTCACAGCAGTTATATTTGCTAAGATGTGGAATGAAGAGAAAGAATACTGGGATGAAGCAGAGACTTATTCTGCAGTCGTTCAGTTCCAGGCACCATGGTTTAGTAGTTCTGTTTAGGATGTTTGTGTTTACAGAGCTGGTACTGAAGTGCTGAAAAAAACATGTGGATGTGACATTTAGGGACTTGCTGGATTAATAGTTGGTCTGAGGGATGCTCTTAGTCCTTTCCAAGCTAAATGTTTTCTGTGATTCTGGTATCACTGTGTGATCATTCTGAAATCAGAAGCACTACTTGGAGTAGTCAGGTAATCTTTCCTCTGAAAGTCCACTTGACCACCTCCTACTCTCAGGCTGCTTCAGATTTGTATTTTCTCTGAGGCAAAGAATATTCTGCCCCACAGTCTTGGTTTTTCCTCTCTCCTTTCTGTACCATAGCACAGCAGAAAGTTTAGAAATAAAAAAAAATGGCTGTCAGTTTGTTACTGATCCTGGGAAAAGGATTTGTGCATTTTTCAACCTTAACATTATTTTATGACTTTCTTTCTTTCTCTTTCTTTCTTTCTTTCTTTCTTTCTTTCTTTCTTTCTTTCTTTCTTTCTTTCTTTCTTTCTTTCTTTCTTTCTTTCTTTCTGTCTTTCTGTCTTTCTGTCTTTCTGTCTTTCTGTCTTTCTTCCCTTTCTTCCCTTTCTTCCCTTTCTTCCCTTTCTTCCCTTTCTTCCCTTTCTTCCCTTTCTTCCCTTTCTTTCTTTCTTCTTTCCTTCTTCTCTTCTTTCCTTCTCTTCTTTCTTTCTCTCTCTCTCTTTCTCCCCTTCCTTCCTTCCTTCCTTCCTTCTGTAAAACAAACAAACAAATAACAAAAAATCCTTTTCTCTGTTAAATGGCTAGTTTGACACTCAGCACAGGCAGTGAGCTCATTCAAGAATGATATTTAAAAATGCCCCCTGTTCTGAGAGCTAGGTAACTCAGCTTCCTCAGTGCTGGACTGACAATCAATCATAGGCTGCTTGAATTTTAGCACAATTCCCTTAGTGCAAGGAAATCCCACTTTGACTCCTTCCAAAGGGACTGCTTAATGAATAAGGGCTGATTCTGTTTGGAAAAAAAGTGAGCTGCCTCTGTTGAGAGTGTAAGTAATAACAAGCAGCCTCTGGGTTTAATGTTATTTTAATCATGCACTTCATTTAAAATTGATTCCAATGATTTCAATTCACATGCGTAATGATTTATTTATTACAACTCCAATTATTTTGATACATCCCAGTACATTAATTCCTTTTGAAAAGTAAAATAATAAATGTCACTAGCTGTTCTGCAGCAGATCTCAGGTTACCCATGCTAAAAATAATTTATATTAAAGTTATTGTAAAAAAGCCTATAAGAAACAGTTTCATTGTCTCTAATGCAGGATCAAAAAGAGTCTTCAAGGTAGAGATGAAAAAAGGTTATTTCATTGGGGGCAGATCTAAGACTCTTAATTTGAATAATTAAACCTATTTTGTATTTTTAAAAGCATTTCTAGGAAATAGTGACTTTATGGCATGATTGTTACTCAAGTCAGCCCTATTGTTAGGATTCAAATGCATTTGAATTTGTTCTTTTTATTCAGATGTTTTAGCATTCAAGGAGACAATTTCTTGCACAATGAACTGCAGTTTTAACTATTGTTTTATCCTCACTGTCTAATGAGACAGTGAGGATAAAACAATAGTTAAAACTGCAGTGAGTTTTTGATGACATGACTTTTAGCATTCATGGCACATATGATTCCTAGTTTGAGACTAGAGAAATCATTCTTAACTGAATCTAATTAAGGATAAATAGTTTTCATAGCAATTGTAACTGGAAACCAATTTGTCTAAGATTTTCAGGAAAACTAGAGAATCCAGGTTTTTATTCCTAAACTGAAGCTTAGTGTAAATGCTGGATTTCAGGTTTGAGTTTGAGTCTAGTTCTGGAGCCTTATACAGCTCCACAAAAATATTTTGTTTTTCAGTGTGGGATTTTTTCTGAGTGTGGAAAAACAGAGATAACAGTAGGATGATTGGAACAGAAGTTGTCACATCCCCTAGAAAGATTCTATTTCATGTGACTTCAACCATTATTCTGTATAGAGCAAGGAGATGTGTCATTCCTAACCACAGCTTTTTGCTCATTGCATTGCAAAAGCAATGCAGAGCTGTCCCTTTTCTATATGATAATGAACCTAGAGAAAAAAATTACTTAACCTTGTAACTTGGAACAAAAAGTCTACCATACTTGTCAAACTATATCTGTAAATGAGCTCAAACCCAGCATAAATCTAGAGACTGAAGATCTTCACTAGTGCATTACAGGAAAAGGATTTTATTCAGGATATCAGTATATTACCTTTCAAATAGTGTAGAAAGCCATTAAGTAAAATGCAGACCTTCTAATAACTAATCCTATTGAGAGTGAATGGAAGCATTGCCAGCCTAGTGTTTAAAACTCTCATCAAGAAACTTTTTATTTCAAAAATAGCTAATTTGTTTAATAGAAGTGGAAACTATTAATTTCAAATTTACTATTCAGTAAAATACATTTTATGTTCCATGAATATTGTGTGCTGCCTTAGTTGTAGCCCAAGCTTGTACAAGTGAAATCAATTTCTTTCCTCAACTCTATTCATCATGAAAAAATATAAATCCTCTCTTTTATGAAGCTGTCATGGTTCCTGAGAAATATTAGACCCTAGGGCCCACTGCTCCATTTAACACATTCTTCATGTTCCTACAATTTTTTTAAACATTCATTTTGCTTGTTTGATGACTTTTATTCTTCCCCTTCTCATTAAGTGAAATTCAATATTATGCCCTTATTCTACTTTTTTTTAAACACAACTTAATAGAATACACTAAAAAGCAGAGATTTAGCCTTTTTAGTTTTTTAAAGGGAATATAACCACGTTTGTCACTTTGTCAGTATTCTTAATTTTCCTATTTCATGTTTTTTTTTTTGTTTGCTTGCATATTCCCTGGAAGATGTAGAGAATCCAGATGAATTGAAAAAGAACCCAAGCTATGTAAGGTTCAATTCTCAAGTAATATTGACATCCCTGAGAAAGCTGAGAAATACATACTGGGATTTTAAAAATGCATGGAGGCATTTATTATTTTCTTTTATATTCTGAAAATTCTGGTTATGCTGTTTCCGGAGTTGAAGAAGTAATGCTTAAATGCTTATGATTAATTAATTAACTGATTTATTTTATTTTTTCCTTTTCAATCCACGGTTTTCCTGGCTCATTTGCTCAGGATTGGGCTTGTATCCAGGCTTACTATGGCTAGATCCTTCTTCTCTGAGAGGCCTGAGTGCAGTAACAGCAGGAGGAAGGGGAGCAGAGCTGTGCTCTCCAGGGAATATGTGGGGTGGGAAACAAGTCTCACTGAGGGAAGTTTCTCAAGATCCTCTGACTGATGAATAACAGGGCTCAGAATAAAAATTGATTTGGAGTCTGAGGTGTTGGTGGTGTGGGTTTTTTTACCAAATTTTTTCTCTTTGATTTTAGTTTGAACAGTTCATACCAAATGCAGATGAGATTCCTGTCACCCAGCTCTAGTTCTCTTAAAGTTAAGTGCTCGTTTTCAGCTAATTGTCTAGACACTCTCTATCATCAACGAAGAAATAGAGGCACTTCAGGAGTGATTAATCCTATCCTAAAATAGATGTCTAAGCTGGGATGAATTGGAAGTAGTTGCCTTCCTCCACCAAATAGCAGGAGAGCACTGACAAGTGGTTAGACAAAGAGGAGCTGAAGACAGGTGAGATGGTTCCCTCTCCTTCTCTGCCCCCGTGGTTGCACTGATTTAGGAAATGAGCTACATTTTTCAGTATTTGTGGAATAGTTTGACCATGTTAAATAGGTGCTGGTGTCAAATCCACCAGATCCAAGAGTGCATAAGGCAGGAATCAGTGTACCCTCTCCCACTGGTCCTGTGCATGGGCAGCCTGTGCTCTGCTGGGGTTTGTCGAATGGCAGCTGGAAAAACAAAAGCTGGTGCATAAAGCATTGCTCATATTCCAGGCTGGGATCAGGCTGGAGATCAGCATCCTCCCACAGGGGAAGGCTTCACTTGGTTACTCCTCTGTACAAACAATGTCACAGTGACGCTTCAGAGCTATCCTCTCACTTTCTCATTTGTTTTCTGAAACATAAATATTCTAACTGAGAAACAAATTAAGCACACAACGTGTGTGCGACATTGAAGTCACTGGAATGGAAATAATTTCAAGCTGGCAGAAATATTAGACGAGTTTAATACCATATAAATGGTTTTCTCAATAAAATTCAGAATTAGTATCCATTAGAACATAATGAAGGTTGAAACTTACCTCAGTAAAGAGAGCAATTATTAACACTCTTACAGTAAGAATTCTGTGCAGTAATTTTTATTCCCATGTATTTTTTGTGAAATTAAGTGCATATAACATGTAACATTAAATGTTGCAAAAATGTTTCCATTTCAAGGAATATTTTATAACAGAAACAAAACAACTGAAGGCAGTTATTAAATTTTCATTTGATCATCCAGAATTAAGGTTCTGCTAAATATTTTTCATAATCGGAGAATAATGTTTTTCAGACAACAGTGAACCCTTCACTGAGAAAGTGTGGATAAAACAGCCATTTCTTTGATATAGGATGTCACCTCTATGAAAATTTGCTTAACAATTTAAAGGAACAAACGTGTTTTTTAAGCCTGCACTGACTCTGGGCTAAGATTGGAGAAAATAACACTGTCAGATTCTCATGAAGGTCTGCCCATCTGTAAAATAATTTCCCTGGATTTTGGTAGCAATGTAAGTCTGCCAGTGGAAAAAATCACCCAGTTTCTATGATGCATTTTGGTTCTTGAATTACTCGTGGTTTTTTTCTCTTCCCTTCATTACTCTAGTTCAAGGAAAGGAATACCCAAGGACTGGAGTTGCTACTAGATTGTTATCAGAGCTTTATCTAATTCATATTTTAAAGCACTTATGCTCATTATGCTTACATTTTACTGACACCATCTTAATGTGAGAACTGCAAATCCTTGAAATCCCCTGCTCAATAGGCACAGAAATCTGTGCTGCAAGACCACTTTTCCCTGCTTGATGTATGTTATAGTGAAAACAGACCAGCCAGTTAACTGCATAATTGTGTGATTGTGGTGCACAATGCAGCATCTTTTCTCATCTAGTTGTTCCTTCATCTGTATAAAACAGGATGCTGTAGGTGTTTCAAGACCAGAAGATTCTTCCCTTTTGCTTTCATTAGGACGAAAGTTTTGCTAGCATTCTGATGTTTGTTGTTCTTTAATTAAGATGATTTCTTTCTCTTACCCAGACTGTGACTATAAAGACATACACATCATGGGTTATCTTTTTCATCCTTTTAATAATAATTAATAATAATGTTAATAACGATTTAAAAAAAAACAACAACAAAACAACCTTGTTGCAATTACTTTTCCGTTTATTATCAGGACAGATTTTTACAAAGGAGCTTAGCAAGCAGGTTCCTGGAGTTCTTGGTGGAGCTGAAAGGACAGGCTATGCGTGTCATTGAACACGAAGGATGAACATAAATCACACACCCACACCCACACACACAGAGAGAGAGAGAGAGAGAGAGAGAAAACAAGGCACTGGTAAGACTGTACAAGTAATAAACGACCCAGAGGTTGTCCATACATTAAAAACGGAGCTTCTTGTGCCAGCGGCCTCCCTGCAGAGCCTAAAGCTGTGCTGGGTTTTGGGGCTCTCTGCTTGCTGGCCCCGCTGTGTCCCTCTTCCCGTAGGTGTTGGAGCCCACGTTGGTGGGCGCGTACGCGGCCCCGATGCTGCTGCTGGAGCGCACCAGGAAGTCGGCCAAGCGCTGGGTCACGCAGGTGGCCGTGTTGCATTTCCTCTTCTCCAGCTGGTGGCTGCCAAGGGTGAGACAAAAGAGGGCCGAGGTTGAGTCAAGCCATGAGCAACCGAGTGCGCGCCGCTGCTCGTCGCCGTTTGAGCCCTGCTGGAGCGTGGGAGTGCTCTTAATGTGTGCACAAATACGGGAACACTGCAATCTTCCCACCACCTACTTTGTGCCTGAAAGGAATCCTTGTGCTGGGTGCTATTGTCAGGTTTAATGATGGGGGTTATTCAAATGCAGAGACCTGAACAGTCATATGTCGTTTTTATTGATATCCTGCACAAGCAGTTTGTGACATCTAGAAAACCTGTAATGATAGTATAGGTAAGACACTAAGTGAAAGCAATGACTAAATGTTTAACTTTCAGCTGAACTTCTAAATCTATTTAGAGCTCTTGCTGATACCATGAGGATTACTAACAGAATGATGATCACCAACGTTTATTTGGTCCTCGTGTTCCCACAGAATCATATCCTGCTCTCACTTAGGTGAGTGGTAATATTCCAGTCCACACCAAGCAGATGAAACCCAAAGACTCTTTCTCCCAACTGCACCACACACCATGAGAGGTAGCAGGCATTGCCAGCTTCTGCCACCTTCAGTGCCACTTAGGATGGCCTTCAGCTCTGCCTCTCTACCACTTAGCTCTGACTAAACAGAGATTTCATCTGTGGAAAAACTGCCACATCTTTCTTGAAACACCAGCAACTTGAAAGTTCTGTTGTGGTGGGACAGAACCATTTGCTGAATGATACTTTAAAGAGTGTCCCAGGAAGAATCCATATCTAAAAATAACATCTGAACCAGCAGACCATTTACAGAACTTAAAAAAACCCCCAAAACTATGTAGCATGGGCTTTTTGGGGTGTGTTTGTTGTTGGTGGTGTTTTTTTGTTTGTTTGTTTTTGGTTTTGGTTTTTTTTTTGCAATTGCAATTAAATGGTTAGTTTGAGAGAGCTTGGGTTTTCAAATTTGTTTCTTAGACTGCAGTGTTGTTCCTTCAGACAGAAATGATTGCTTGCTGAGATTGTCTACTGAGTTATTGCTTATTTTCTTAACCTCTTCATGCAAATATGACATGAGTTAGATACCAGTTTGTGGCTAAAATTTACTGTGAAGAGCAAAAATTTCCCAGTTTCAAACTCTGAGCATTTAGCAATATGTTCCTTGCTTATTGATTATTAAATCTGTCATCTAAAATGCCAGATGATCTTTTGAAGTTATTTGTATTGACTTAAGAATCCAAATGGAATACCAGCATTGGAAGGAATGTATGTATCATACTGGTTCTTCGTTAGTAGCTATGCAGCAATTTTTAAGCAGTTTATGTTTTAAATGTCTAATTGCATTAAGAGGAAATGGTTGGATAGGGTTTGATATAACCTCTTTCTGATTTTCATGGGTATTTCTGTTGGTTTGAACCAAGTCCTTAACATATGAGGTTCAAAGAGCAACCGGTTCCCACGAAGATTTCCTGCTTTGTTTGTGGAGGCAGAATTCTCTTTTTCATTAAAGCTACAAAATCATCCCAGGTTTAAAACTCCAGCCCTTACAGGAAGCTGCTGGGTTTCTATCTCATGTCTAGCCTGGCTGAACCCACCATCCCTTTCAGCTGTGTGGTCTGTAGCCTTTAAATGAATATATACTGTCAGGAGAGAATTCACCCAGTGAGATGTGGTTCTAGGGCCCAGGAAAGCAGATGGGGCACACCACACTCATAAAGGAGGTGCCTTGTGTTTGAGTATTAGTTATTTTGGGAGGGGGGGGGGGGGGA